>CALNHX010000612.1:0-308068 GCA_940337035.1 Agriotes lineatus | reverse complement strand
AACGATGCTTTACTGGTTATGATTTACGCCTCACAGTACAACTAATCACAGTACCTGGTTTTTAATGTCCGGCAAAGCATTGGGTTGAAGACAGCTAGGGGCGTCTCATCCTGCAGCTTATGAAGGGTGGAACGAAAGCTGGGGGAATGATTTCCACCTCGGGGATGGCTCTGCGTGAAATCCTTGCTACGCAAGCGTTAGGGCTGGGCCACAGACGGTAACCCAAACGGTCACACTCCCCACAAAGGTGCCTTGAACCTCTCTCCGGTCGGAATCCGCTGAAGTAGCGTTTTGGGACAATTGCAACCTTGAAACGGGTCAATTTGTGCCACCTGTATTTATTCAAATTATATCTTTTCATTATATAATAATTAGCAATAAAGCCTGACAGTAAGGGCTCTTGTATTTATGCACGTAGTTTAGTACTATAGAGTGATATTTAATGTATGCGCAGTCAATGACTATAAGTGCGGTGTGCCACTACTGCGTGAAACAATGCGCCAACAATGCAGTTTTAGCGCGGGAATAAGCGGTCAGTATGGAAATCAACGCCGGAGGCCTGCAAGAAGGGTAGAGGTGGGCAATCCGATTTGTTCTTAGGAGTCGATTCTTACGATTCAATCAATCAACATGAACCGATTCATTCGATTCGTTCATTTGAACGATTCAGTTTCGTTCGGTTGGGTCCCCCTGAATTTTAGATTTTGCACCAAGCGCATTTGTATTCTTGAAACCAGACGCTATGAACCTTCCATACTATCTTTGATGTGCTTGCTGAAATGCGCTTGCCGCTTGGTCAGTTATCAGTTTAATTGCCTTGCAGTTGCAGGTATTACTTATGAAACAGTGGCACCAACCAAGTATAAGATTCGGTTTCGTTTAGTTCGTCCCGTTCGCGTTCGGGTTTCCATTTTTGAATCGCGCATTGCGTCGTACGATCAAAATCTAATACAAACGACGAACCTAGACAAGAAGAAACCGATTCATAGGATTCACGATTCTTTATTCAGATTTAAATCACGCTGCGCAACGTCGTACAAAACGTAGCTTCGAATCAATTGAACGACGAATCGAGACAGGAAGGAACCGATTCATACGATTTTTTGGTCGGAGTCGTTCAAATGAATGATTCGTTCATAAATCGCCCCACCTCTAAAGAAGGGCAATCGCGCCCAAGTGGTTGAATAGCGCGGATCAGAGATTCACACCCAGATTGTTAACAGGTGTGGGTCGTTGCGAGTTCGCTGATCGAACTCGCGAATTGCCAGCAACACGAAGCGGGCTAAAACAGCCCTAAACAGCGTACCATATATTGTGTGGTAGCCGGCATTATTTGCCGTCGGCTCATCGTGCCTCTGAAAGAGACGCCAGCACCCAAAAGCAGCCAAATCTGCCGCAGTTGCAGCCTTCTCAGAAGACAGCTATCGTTGCGATATCATAGGAAAAGCACCTGTGTTAGTATACAGCTATAACACTTGGGAGCCCTCAAAAGCCAGGGTAGTTAATAGCCATAACCACTGTGCAAGCGAAATATTATTGCACCAGCTGGAGCTGGAGCTGAAGTGTGTTGTTGGTGACACTGTAAGTCTATCTCAAATTCGAGGTTCGCAGGTTAGGTTTTACGTCAATCTATGTCAAAACTGAAGCAAAACCTAACCTACTAACCTCGAATTTGACATAGACTTACAGTGTTACTCACCAACATCACACTTCAGTATTGTCAAATGTAAAACGAATCGCCGTTGCTAGGGATAGAATTGTTGCTAATGATAAAAGTACCACATTTATTATCGATTTTGAATCCAGAATTGTAGTACATTTCCAAATGAAATGCGAGAAAGTAATGTAATTTTCCAACTTTTGTTTAAATTGAATATTACAGCTTCGTATTATCCTAGCAACCCAATCTAGCTACTCAGTTTTTAAAATGTGTTTGACTGTCCTTATTTTTTTTTGAAATTGTTAAATTTCTTGCTATAGAAAAAAGTTTGTATTATACACGACGACAAAGTTACTACTATCCACTCTTGAAATATTAATGTTTCGAATTCGTCTCGACGTTCAACGATTCACTCGTGGATAAAATTTAGCTTTATCATCTTGTATAATAAATGACTATTATTCGAAATAATAGATCCAATAACATGTGATATATTTATTATGCAGCTTTTATAGATCTTAATTTTAGGTGCGCACGTATACGAACATATAGCTACCCTTGTACTGTAGATAATGAGATAAATATCACATAAAAATATCGGAGTGACTAATCGTACACACAGTAATCTCTGAAACTTCTTTGTGGCGTGAATTCATAATTCATATTCTTATTTGGGTATTTCGCCTTTCGTCCTTCCAATGAAAAAAGCTAAGTTTCTTGTTCTTTTTAATTGTTATTCGTTGATAAAGAGGGCAGATTTAAAAAATTTGACATTAAAGTGTGCTCGCAGTGCCCAGTTATGACTTAAATTCGATATTGCACTACAAGGTTAAGCAAGGCCACGATGGAAACGGCTCAACTCGAACGCAAAATTGATAAAATTTTAACAACATGTGAGAATGGGTTTCGAGAACTTAGATCTGAATTTGCAATCATTAAAGAAGAGAATACCAATTTGAAGTTAATTGTAGATAAACTTGCAGCTAAAGTTGATTACTTGGAGAACCAGAGTCGTAGGAATAATTTGTTTTTTATGGCATTACCGAAAATAAAGATAAAACCTGGCAAGAAACTGAAAATAAAGTTATTCTACAAATGAAAAATAGTTACAACACTGAGGTAAAAGAATATGATATCGAGAGGGCTCATCGACTGGGATATCCAAATAACAAAAATATAAACCGTCCAGTTGTTGTGAATTTTTCAAATTTTAAAGTTAAAAACATGCTTTCAAAAAATGCTTTTAAACTGAAAGCCTCTGGTGTTGCAGTCTCCGAAAATTTTTCTGAAAAGGTATTGGAGGATCGTAAAATTTTAAAACCAGCGATGGTTGAGCACCGGATGGGGACATACCTGTTTTTATTGAAGCCTTCATCAATCTTTTGGATGTTCTTGAACGATACAACACAAAAATTGTTATATTTGGTGACTACAATCTTAATCTTCTAGGTGAGTCTAGTTTTAAAAATTAATTTCTTTCCATTATACGTTTATTAGTAGCTTCAGCGTACTTATGCGAACGTTTTGTCCGTCCGTCTGTCTGTCTGTCTGTCTGTCTGTCTGTCTGTGTGTCCGTGTGTCTGTCTGGATTGCCTGTAACTTTCGAACGGCTACAGATATCGAAATTTTGAAAGGGGGCAAAGTTGTTGCTATGGTCCCGAGCACCTTCATGCGCTATTTGGTTTTGGCGAAAGGTCAACCGTTGGCGACCTGAAGCTACTCTTTAGACCTGTACTTGAGCAGTTTATTTGATTTACATACAACAATTACAACTCCTACAAGGATAACAGCAAATAGCCGGACATTACTAGACAATTTTTTAACTAATGTTAACAATGACTTTATTTTAACGAAAAACATATTTCCTGGGCTCTCTGATCATAATTCAATTTTGCTCAAAATTAATAGTGTACTACCTTGCGGAAACACAGCCTGTAAAATTAGGAGAAGGATTTTTTCAGATAAATCAAATAAACATATGTATGTATGTATTATCTGTAACCTCATTTACCTTGCGGTGTCGAGGCTGGTGCAATATACGCTGGCATCTGGCGGTACAATGATCAACTTGCCCCGGATTCGGGATACAGAGTTGGATCGCGCCTTTGGTGCTTGCGCAGCAACCATTGTATGAGGTGTGTGTCTTAGTGATGTGTTGACCTTGTTACTCTATCTCTTAGGTCTGTGGTTCTGAGTAGAGCACATTTAATTTGGTGCCCAACTGTGAATGGTCTCCCTGAGCCCGATTCTAATCGCCAAGGATACGGAAAAATTCCGACCCCAGCGGGATTCGAACCGAGGACTTGCTTAATGCAAGCCTGGCGCTAACCCATCTGCGCCACGCAGCTTCGTCTCAAATAAACATATATCATATTTAATTAATCAAATAAATTGGGATCCTGTTTTCTCTGCTGAAAATGTAAATAACAAGTTAGATAACTTTTATAAGCTACTTTTAGACTGTTTCGAAAAAGCCTACCCCGTAAAAACTATAAATCTAAATAACACTTCTCAATAAAATGGTAGAATCTGTAAATAAAATAAAGATGTCATGGTCAATTGTGCAATCTAAGCAAAATTCTACATGTAATAAAAACGAAAATATTTCATTCAAAAGACAAAACTCAGTAATAAATGACCCCAAAGAAGTGGCAGAAATGTTCAACAATTATTTCATTACAGCACCTGAGACATTAACACAAACTATTACTGATAAAAGCAATCCATTTATTTACATGAATAATATTCGCCTAAATCTAAACGATTCTTTATTTTTAATTCCTACGACAGAAATTGAAATTGAGAAAATTATTCAACAAATGGAAAATAAACATTCTTCTGGAATTGATGAAATCCCTATAACAGTAATAAAAAATAATTCAGCTGTTTTAAGACGTCCTTTGGAACATATATTCAATACATGTCTTCAATCTGGCGTTTTTCCGGATAAATTAAAAAAGGCAATTGTTAAACCTTTATACAAGCAAGGTGATAAATTAGAAGTTTCAAACTATAGGCCAATTTCACTGTTATCAGTGCTTTCTAAAATTTTGGAGAAGATAATTTTTGTTCGACTTAATTCCTTCCTCATAAATAAAAGTATATTGTGTGAATCGCAGTTTGGTTTTCGTCCCAAAAGAAGTACAACGGACGCAATATTTGATCTCCTAAACTTACTGTATGAGAATTTACAAAATAAAGAGTGCAGTCTTGGTGTGTTTTGCGGCTTGTCGAAGGCCTTTGACTGCATTCAGCACGATATATTATTTAAAAAACTAGAATTGTATGGTATTAGAGGAGTTGCACTCGATCTTTTTAAATAATACTTAACCAGTAGAAAAAAATTGTTCAAGTACAAAATTTTAATAAACAAGGTGTAGTAACTACACATTTTTCAGCGGAAAAAACCCTATCCATGGGCGTTCCTCAAGGTAGTATACTAGGTCCAATCCTATTCTTGATTTATATAAATGATTTAGTAGCCAGTGTATCTATGGGTCATTTTATATATTTGCTGATGATACTAGCATTGTACTAAATCATTCTTGCATTGAAGAATTGCTACCAGTTGCAAAATTAGTAATAGAAGAAATTATAAAGTGGTTTTCATCAAATAACTTAATCTTAAATCAAAACAAAACCTTTAATTTACTATTTAGATCAAATCGTTCTCCTCTCAAGGATGTAGATATAATTAACTCTCACGGCACTATTAAATCTGCAAATGTGATAAAATTTCTTGGAATTCAAATATCTAATAATTTTGACTGGCTACCACAAATCAATAGTTTAAATAAAAGACTCAGCTCAGCTGTGTTTGTAATTAGAAAAATTAGTAGGATATTAGGTAAGGATATGGCGAAAGTTGTTTATTATGCGTATTTTGAAAGCATTATGAGTTACGGAATTGAAATTTGGGGTAACAGTTGCCACGTTGATATCATTTTCAAGACACAAAAACGAGCAATACGTGCAGTTTATTCCTTAGGCTATTTAGAATAATGTAGAAATGTTTTTATTAATAAAAAAATCTTTACTCTCACAAATCTTTATACTTATAAATTAGCACAATTAATATTTAAGAAATTTCCAAAATTAACATGTAACAATGATTTTCATAATTATAATACACGATGTAACGACGAACTTCGTTTGCCTAAAGTTGATATGACCTTAATACAAAATGGTGCCCTATATATGGACATAAATTTTTTTAATAAATTGCCTACACATATAAAGAAAAGAAATACGTTCGAGGTATTTAAAAAACATCTTAAGTTTTGGCTTCATCAAAATAGCTATTATAGTTTAAATGAATTTTTTACAAGTGATGCATCCCAGTCCGTTGCTCAGTAGGAATACTTTTCATTTCTTACAAATGGGCCTTTCCCATACAGCCATTAAGGCTTCTTTATTTTGTACACATTTGATTTTTTCTTTTGTTTTTTTATAATATATTGTACATACATTTGGGAAATAAATAAATAAATAAATAATTAAATATATAAATACAAACTTTTTTTCTATAGCAAGAAATTTAACAATTTCAAAAGAAAATAAGGAAAGTCAAACACATTTTAAAAACTGAATAGCTAGATTGGGTTGCTAGGATAATACGAAGCTGTAATATTTAATTTAAATAAAAGTTGGAAAATTAAATTACTTTCTCGCATTTCATTTGGAAATGCACTACATTTCTTCATTCAAAATCTATAATAAATGTGGTACTTTTATCATTAGCAACACTTTTATCCCTAGCAACGGCGATTCGTTTTACATTTGACAATACTGAAGTGTGATGTTGGTGAGTGACGCTGTAAGTCTATGTCAAATTCGAGGTTAGTAGGTTAGGTTTTGCGTCAGTTTTGACATAGATTGATGTAAAATCTAACCTGCTAACCTCGAATTTGACATAGACTTACAGTGTCACCAACAACACACTTCAGTACTGCCAAACGCATAACATCAACTGGAGCTGCTTATTGTGCTTTAGTACATAGGAATGACATATGCTCATCTTGGTTATGTTTTGACAGTTAGTGTCACTTGTATATAAAAATTGAATATTTTACATTCATTATGAAATGCGATAAAATAGTATACCCAACGTATGGCCGTTTAATTACTCGTTAACGCTCGTACTCAAACACGCCATACTTGTTCAGAAAAACATCACTTTTCTCAACTTGTAGAGTAATATACTATTACCTACCCTTGATGTTTAAGTGCTACTTTATCTACCCTTGCTGTTAAAGTAACACTTGACCTTTTGTTTTGAGTCGATTAAAGTACACTTTAATATTTGATATAGAAAAAAAAATAATCGTACGATCTAATGTAATATAATATTGTAAATTTACTTCAAAACATATTTGATTTTACGATTAATAAAGCTGGTGATGAGTCGCTATTCATCCTCAAAACGTCACAACAACTTCTCCATTGAAAAGAAAAACAAAACAAAGCCAAGATTTATAATGCAACTACTTAGTAGCGCTATGGTATCGTTGCATCTCCAAATGCATAAGAAAATAAAAAAGGTATTCACCTTCCATTACATCTTTCACCGAATAGCAAACTATTTTTCTAGCGAACGCATTTACTTGAAAGTAGCTAAATCTGTTACTGGAAATTGGGTTCTGACAACTTAATTACGTAAGCAATTTTTAGGTGTATTCTTTTACAGATAGTCACCAACTGAGATGAGATCGAGTTTGACCGAGCGTTAATTTAGATCAGTCCTTATATTGAATTGCGCTGCGGGCAGAAAATTGTTTGGCTCATTGTATGTCCGGACAATTTCTTCAATCAGAAGCTGCCGAAGTATTTGCTCGGGCCCAACTTGCGACTGCATTTTTAAATAAATAAACAGAAGAAATTTTACCGGCTGGTGCAGTTGCAATATGTGCGTTAAGGTGTTGTCGGGATGTGGTGAAATGTCAGTGTGGAGAGCACTTCAAAACCAGTAGAAGCAATAGTTTATTTTCGCGTCGTCGTCGACTGTTGATAGCATGTCCAAGTGCCTCGAATCTGATGACCACTCGGTGATCAAAAGGATGTCATGCCAGGTAGGCGGATGTTTTGCTGGCGGTTCATATCTTTAGTTTTTAATTAATACGTTTATTCTATGAATATTGTTTGTTATTATTGGTAGTAATCTGAAAAGTGTAAACGATTAAAGATTGTAGAGTAGAATGGGCAAATGAGGTATGGATTTTTTCAAATACAGTGTGGACCACAAAATTTGCAATATCTGGAAAAACAAAATCTTGTGAATTAAGTGCAATACGTTTATACTGCAAGGTGGCCCTTATTTTTATTCTAAATTTATTTATTTAATATTTAAATCAATTTTGGGTAAAGCTATTTATGTCCTCGGTCGCTTTAATTTCATATTCGAACATATTTTATACTTTTCATAAAACTTCATAGCGTCTGGAAGAAGAGATTAAACATTATATTTCTGTGGATAGTGTTCAAACATAGAATTTGTGTCTTGAAATTACTAATATTGATTAAAGATTTTTCAAGTTATATTAATAATGCACATATTTATGCTGCTTCGAAAGTCGTTACCGAAGGTTTTTTTGTGAAAATAAGTTTTAAAGAATAATAATAATAACCATTCCTAAAACATATACTGTAGTTTGGGATTACCGAAGTGTGTAGCAGCAACATGTATTTACATTAAGGAAGTTAATATTAACACATCAGCAGTTACAAAAACATGAGAGGCCTAGCAAGTTTATTTATTTATTTATTTATCTATATAGAAACATTGCCGACCAACAGTGGCTATAGAGCCATCCAATAACAGGTCAGCAATCTAGGTCTTGTTGAAGGTTCAGGCATTTAGAGAAAACGCCTTCTGAAATTGTTAATGTAATTGAATATAAGTTATTAGCCGCTGGATATTGATGCGCACAGCAATTTATATCTGTTCTCGTAAACGCATTTATAAACAAGATGAGACGGTGCAAACTCTTTATCACTACTTCAACGCAATGCTGTCATTGAGCCGCTTTTTCATGCGCTCTTTCTATTTAGTCTTTGTAATATGTTAAAATGATGCTTCCAGAGTGGAATGGCCATTATCATATTATGTTATATACATGATCGCGTCATGTGTGTGACGACTTAGGTTAAAAAATTGTGGGCTTAGACAAAGTAAATCGGTTTAAAATCGAGTTGGACATTTTTAAATACAGCTAGCGGAGAGTGCGATTAGAGCTGAGAGCGCTGATGATGTGTCATTTCAGATTTAAATATCGTCGGCGTCTACCCTTCAAGGTATACGGATTTCTGTCTGCTCTAAATTTCATACATCTCTCCACCGTTTTCTGGGACGTCCGAGTTCTCTTTTCCCTCTTGGCTGGTATTCTATGGCTTGCTTGGGTATTCGTCCTTCCTTCATTATGTTGACATGTTGGGTTCATTTTGCACAGTATTCTATTAATTTCTGACATACATTCGTAGTTTATTCTTTATTTCTGCGTGCCTTAGATATTTTTATTTCGTGCATTCTCTTGAAGTTCCAAGGAAATTTAATTTAGATGCTTGGATTTTGCTTTTGTCGCTCTCCGATACAATCCATGTATTAATGCCAGATGGAAGTGTTAGCCATGGTTTTGAAAAATTTTAGTTCAGTGTCTTTTTGCGCTTGGTTTTTCAGAGTTCTAGGGATCGTTTCGCATATGTATTGGAATCTATGTAATTTGTTATAGATATATTGATCATATTATATGTTATATCGCAGCCTAGGCAATTAAAGTAAGAACCCTACTCTACTCTTTGGGCATCTAGTACTATTTTCACCTTATAGGTTCCCTGACTCAAAAAACAATACCGTCTGTCTTTTTTGTCGATTTTTAATTTGAATTCGGCACACAACATATGCAACTTAAACATGGTTTCTGTAGATCATCATAGTTTATCTGTAGTATTATTAGATCATCAGCAAATAATAAACAGCTTATGGAGTTTTATCGAATGGGGTATTAGTCCAAGCAATGGGGTGAAAATAAGGGGTCTACCACGCAAAAGGTCGTAACCAAATGAAACTTGGTAGGATCGTAAAATTTACTGTCCTGCTTATAACCCTGAGTTTTTGACCTTGTGCGAAGGCCGCTAGCGCCGCCATCTTGAAGAGATGGCTGTCAAAATCAGTTTTTTGCAAATATCTTCGTTTCTATTGGTCCTACGAAAAAAGTGAAATAATAAAATGAAGAGCATAAAATTGTACATAAAATATGTTCTGTTAGACCAATAATTTTTAAGATACAGCGCGCCAAACGCAAGAAAATAATGGTAATGTAGCGGTGGAGCGTTTTTTTCTGTATCTGTCTGCTTAAATGTGAGCTAAGTGATACGTGCAAAGTAATTTCCACATAAATATCTATTATTATCAAATGCATTTGCACAGTTTTCTGCATTATATTTTGTACGGACACGTCTGCTCCACCGCTACATTACTATTACTCGCTTGCGTTTGGCGCGCTGTATCTGAAAAACTATTGGTCTGACGAAAAAAATTTATAGAACATATTTTATGTAAAATTGTATGTGTTTCTTAACTTTTTAGTACCGGCGAGGCCTATTTCATTATCTGTAACTTATCTGTAGTTTGTGGGCAATATATTTTATGTATTTAAATAAAGTGTTAAAATCTGCAACGCAAGCTACAAATATCAGCTGTATGTAGATCAATAATACGACGTGTTGGAAAATTTGGATCGAAGAGACATGGTAAGTTTGCTCTCTTTCTGAACGTCATAAAAAATGTTTCATATTTTTAATATAAAATTTCACAATATTCACAATATTAACGTTTTGCAAAAACGTAACATTTTGCAAAAATATATAAACTGTATATTATACATACATCCTGTGCTCTAAATTATAATAAAATCATATTAATAATCAACTTACTGCTGATATTTGTAGCTTGGGTTGCAGATTTTACTATATTGGTTCAATGAATGTCATAGTTTCTTTTGTAGAACCGATGTCTTTTTAATTTTGTTTCGTTTAATTTTCGAGGTTTCTGATCATTAATTCCTTAAGAAGTGGGGGATGCTGAATATCTACATTAGAAAGAACATTCACAGTATTAGAAATCGTTAAATATAGATTCGAAAATACCAAGCCAAGAATTTGTTCGTTACTATTATTTGGTAATCGATTAACTTGACATAAATTAAGTAAATTCGCTTCTATCATCTTGTATTTGGCGTTGAAGGTCTGCTAAATTGTAATCTTTTGGTGTAATAAACTTTGCATTTTCGTTTCCAAAGTAACAATTTTTGATATGTGCTAAGTGATTCTTGTAGGTAGTTGTTGCAGAACCAGGGGCGATATGCACACATCACATATGATAGTTAGATGCCCGACTTTTCTTTGTAATCAATAACTCTTCTGCACACGATTGTCACAATTTCAAATATGTCGCAGGGAACCTTATTGGCATTGCTATTACAATTACTTCCACCAACAGATATTTGCGAATTGTTTCCATCAGGCCAATATAAAAATATAACAATATAACAAAATTGCAGTCGGCTACGTATTTGTCCATTAAAATTAGAAAATTAATATTATATATATATATCTGCACTACGCTCCGCGCTACAAGTAGTTAATGTGTAAATTTAGTAATATTGGTAGTACTAGTGTTGTGCCTGTGCATCCTACAGTAATAATGGGTCCTACAACAAGGGTGCAATCATCCAAAGATCAGACCCCCGATATCCCGAAGTTAATGAAGGAATTCGTCAAGGAGTTTTTTCAACATGAAGAATTTATCGATACCTTCGTAAATAAAATAACGGATAGGATGGCGGCCTCGTTTAAGGAGAAAATGGACCGGCAAGATCAGAAGCTGCAAGAACTAACAGCAGAAAATTTAAAACTGTCGCAGAAATGTGATTCTTTGGAACAATATACCCGCAGGAACAGTATGCGGCTTTTTGGAATTCACGAAGACGAAGAAGAGCGTGGAAACCTGGAACTCAAACTTGTGAAGTTGTGTTCCGAAAAACTGGGGGTCCAAACTGATTCGAATTGCATAGATCGCTGTCATAGGATAGGCAAGAAGAATTCCAATTTTCCAAGTACAATAATCGTTAAGTTCGTGAGCTATAAATACCGGAGTGCTATCTTTAAGAACAAAAAACATCTCAAAGGCACACGCATCACGATCTCGGAAGATTTAACCAAGCAGAGGCATTAGGTGTTACGAGCAGCCCAAGCTCAGCTAGGCAAAAACAAAGTTTGGACACTGGACGGTAATATTTACACCAAATATAATGAAGAGCTAAAATTGATTAACTGACAGTCAGATTTAGATAGCATGTAATGTAATTAATTATAACTACGTATTTTGATAATTTTTATAATATTTTGTTGGTCAAAAAGAAAGTATCTTCTTAGTTTCATTTAGTGTCTGTTTATAGATAGCACGGTGCTGGTGCAGATGTGTACCTATAAAGCGTGCAAATAAAGATAAATTATTTTTAAGTTAATTCTCGCCTTATTTTGAATATTTATTGTTTATAAATTTACATAGCGTACAGGAACAAATTGACGCATTTAATGAAGTTGAAACTTGGGAATTTGTTGACAAAAAGCATTGTAGTAGCTTACTTAAATTAAATAATTTCAATATTCTATCACTTAATGTAAGAAGCGTATCAAAACACTTTAATGAAGTATTAGCTCTGTTACACATTTTTGAAAAAGAACATGTTTATTTTGATGTACTTGTGCTAACTGAAACATATCAACTCAGCGCATATGAAAATTTTTGCATTGACGGTTATAACATTTACTACAATAATGGAAAAGTGAATCAGAACGACGGTGTTTTAGTATATATCCATAAAAATAACATAGTCATTGATTATCAAGTAATTAAGGATGTAGAAACTAATATCTTAAGAATCATAGTAGGAAAAGGAGAACTTGCGATTGGTTTAAGAGCGGTTTATCGATGTCATAATGTTAATTTGGAATTATTTTTAGAAAAACTACATAGTTATCTACCAAAATGTAAAAAACCTGTTGAAATTTTTATTGGAGACATTAATATAAACATTTTAAAACAAGATAGAATTTCCGACAAATATTTAAATACAATGTCAGAATTTGGTTACATTTCCGTAATAAATGCAGTGGCAAGAGAATTTGGTGGTAGTCGATCTTGCTTAGATCACATTTTTGTAAAATCAAAAAAGCATATTAATGATTACACCGGAATAGTATTACAAACTGATATCACCGATCATTATACAACTATCTTCGGGTTAAAATGAAAAACCAAATTGGTGACTGATATCGATAAACCTCGTAATAAGATTAGTGTTTTTAATAAAGAAAATTTTTTAAAAGAAATTTCAGAGGCTGTGTGGGACGGGATCAGGGATGAGCAAGATGTAGATAATGCTTTCAGGTTGTTTGTTGACACGCTTCAGGAAGCTCAAGAACGATGCACTTCTATTAAAACCACCAACTCCAAAAATCTGAAAAGGAAAGAGTGGATCACTGCAGGTTTGATAAATTCAATTAATTAGAGAGATACTCTTAAAGTGAAAATCGGAAGGAACCCAACAAATGTCGAGTTGCATAAATATTATAAACACTACCGGAATGTTCTTACAACATCTCTTAGAATAGCAAAGTCAAATTACTATAATTAAAAAATTATAAATGCACCCAATGACATTAAAAACTTGTGGAAGGTTGTTCGCGAATCCACAAATAATTGCAACAAAAGTGAAGAAATCAAAATAGTAAACTCTAAAGATGACAAACTCTTAAGTTTACCCATTGAAACAGCAAATAGCACGAGTATTTTAGTAATGTCGGGAAAAATCGCGCTGAAAATCTCATTAACAAAAATAAATTGCAGAAGACACCCTTCCCTATGAACGAAAGAACTTCCTCTGGTAGTATGTTCCTAATTCCCGTTACAAAAGAGGAAGTAATAAACGTTATAAACTCACTTAACAACAAAAGATCATGTGGTAGTGATAAAATTAGTGTTGAGAGCCTTCGCCTTGTTGAGCACTATATAGCTGAACCTTTACAAATTATTATTAACAAATCTTTCTCTTCTGGAAAATTTCCATCAATGCTAAAAAATGCTGTGGTTATTCCAATATATAAATCTGGAAATAAAAATACTCTATCTAACTATCGACCAATATCATCCTTTATCTAATAGACGTGTCTGTCCGGGACGCTGTTTTGTCTGTCTGGGACGCCGTTTTGTCTGTCTGGGACGCTGTTTCAGCAGCCAAACCGTAAGAGATACAGAAAAAAGTTATTAAAGTTATATGTATGGAATGGTCATGTCAGCTCAGGAACCGAATTTCAGTCACGTGACATTTCCGGTTTTCGATAAATCACAAAAAAGACCGT
The DNA here is from genome assembly GCA_940337035.1 of Agriotes lineatus. NCBI lineage: Eukaryota > Metazoa > Arthropoda > Insecta > Coleoptera > Elateridae > Agriotes > Agriotes lineatus. Next base: position 293,991 of record CALNHX010000612.1, on the reverse strand, counting down.
TTTTCAAATAGAACGCGTATTAAATAAAAATGTTTCAGCAGCCAAACGGAGCTGCGACCCTCTGCGCCTTAAAACGTCGATCGGTTAGGCAACCACTTTGACACCTTCCAGGTCTGGGTACAGTTTTTATTTAATACGGGTTTTATTTGAAAAACGGTCTTTTTTGTTTTTTTAAATGAGACATTTGTCTCACTGGACTGCTAGTTATTATCTAACATATCAAAGGTATTTGAAAAAATTATAAATAAAAGGTTAAACAGCTATCTAGAGACCAATGATTTGCTCGAGCCGTATCAGTTTGTGTTTAGGAAAAATAAGTCAATTGATAACGCCATTGAATTATTAACTACAAAAATTTATCAAAATTTGGATTCATCAGTATGCTCGGCTGCTGTTTTTCTTGACTTGGCGAAGGCTTTTGACACAGTAAGTCACACACTATTATTGAAAAAATTAGAGAGAATAGGAATTCGCGGGAACTGTTATGAATTGTTTAAGAGTTACTTAGAGGATCGTACTCAACAAGTGAGAATAGGAGATGTTGTGAGCTCAAAAGCAATAATAACATTTGGTGTACCACAAGGCAGCGTGTTGGGTCCAACCCTTTTTCTGATTTACTTGAATGATCTACTGGGCAAAAAGTCAGACTGTATGACAGTACCTTATGCAGATGACACTGTTTTGCTTTACACGGATACAACATGGGACGCTCTGTACTTAAAAATATTAGCATCTTTTCCTAAAATTATGCAGTGGTTAGATAACAACCTATTAACGATAAATTTAGACAAAACAAAGTGTGTGCCGTTTTCATGTTATAGTAATAATTTACCTAAATATAAACAAATAAAAATTAATAGTGACATGCCTTCAATCGAGCTAGTAAACAATATAAAATACCTAGGAATTCAGCTTGACTGTCATTTAAGATGGGAACAGCACACATTATATATCACGACAAAAAATAGGAAATTGTTCTATCCCTTTAAAGTAATACTGCAGTTTTTGGACAGTAATCATTTAAAAATAATATACAATTCTTTGGTACATTCGATTTTACAATACGGCATTATTGGCTGGGGTGGACTCCATAAATCAAATTTACAGACGCTGCAAATCACTCAAAAAACCATATTAAAAATTTTATTAAACAAACCGGTAATGTACCCTTCTACTAGAGTTTTTCAAGAATCGAGGACTTGCAATATAAGACAGCAATTTATTAAAACAGTTTTACTCAATTTTCACACTAAAGAGAAGTCCCCAATTCGACATCAATACTCTACCAGAGGTGTACAACAACAAGTGATCACAACAACGGCAAATAAATCAATTGGTGGTAGATGTGCTATATTTCTAGCTCCACGTTTTTATAATTTGCTTCCCCTAGAGATTAAAAATATAAATAAATATAACTCATTTAAGTCTCGTCTTACACAGTATCTGATTTCTAATGATTTGACACCATTTTATCATTTATTGGGAGATTGTTAAATTGGCCGGAATTACGTTTGTCGATTTTAAGTTTTTAGAAGTTGTTTGATAAATATCAATAGTCAAATAATGTTGTTAGTGGCAATTAACGTTCTAACGTTACTCCACAGCATCTACGCCAATATCCCATTTTCATGGCGTTTAATTTTTTTTCCAGTTTTTTACTTACGGTCCATACTTCTGATCCATAGACAGAACAACTTTCTACCAGTGTCGTAAATAATAATTGCCTTTTTGTTTTGTTGCTGATTTCTTTATTCCAGAGCAGCGAGTGTAGTTGGCGTGTTACAACTTTCCCTATTCTTATTTTGTTAAGTATGTCTGTTTGATCTGGTCCAGTATCCGATAGATACTTGTATTCCCAGTTCCTTCGTTGCCGACAATCATATATTGTGTCTTTTGCGTGTTTATCTCTAAACCCCAGTTCTCAATCTCCTCAATCAGTTTTCTCGTCATGTATCGAATATCTTCGTCATCTTCTGCTAACAGCACCTGGTCGTCTGCGAATAAAAGAGTATGTATATAATCTTGTCCAATTTGTACTCCCATATTTCGGCATTTTTGATTCCACTTCTTCAACGCCTGGTCTAAATAAATTTTAAACAAAGTGGGTGAAATACAGCACCCTTGTCGGAGACCTTTATTCACTACAAATTCGCTTGAGTAGTTTTGTCCAATTTTGATTTTATTTTTATTATTTTTGTATAAAACTTTTACGGCGTTTATGTAGATGTCACTAATTTTTTTTTTCATTGCTTCCCACAATTTGTTGACTGGTACGCTATCGTATGCTTTACGGAGGTCGACAAATACTAGATGCAATTCTTTATTATATAATATGGTTTTTTCTATAATTTGTTTGATACCGAACAAATTGTCTGTACACGAGCGGTCCGGTCGAAAACCACTTTGCTCCTCCGATGTGTTAAATTGCTCTTCTATTCGTTCTTTGATAATTATCCCGTACAGTCTACCTACAGTCGACATAACACTAATTCCCCTATAATTCGTGCATTCCCTTTTGTTTCCTTATGAATCGAACTCATGTAAGCCAGCTTCCATTCAGTTGGCACCTCGTCTCCTTGCATGCACTTGTTGAATATTAACTTGAGTTCTTCCAATACTGCTACTGGGGCGAGTGTTAGAAGTTCTGCTGGTATACTTCCAGGGCCTGTTGCTCTATTATTTTTCATCTTTCTGATAGCGTCTTTAATTTTTTCTACACTTATTTCTCGCACTTCCATTTGTGTTTCTTTCTTTACGTATAGTACATTTTTGTATTGGATTCTGTTTTCTGTTAATAAATTTTCATAGTACTTTTTCCAATTTTCAGTTCCAATTGAGTCTACTATTATTCTTTCTTGTGTATTTGTCCTCAATCCTTTTATCATTCTATAGGCCTCTCTAGATCTAGAATCTCCCATAAATGTGTTTATCTCCTCACATTTTGTTTGCCAAAACTGATTTTTCCTATTTCGAATTGCTTTTTTTGTTTCATAATTCATTCGCATGTATTGTCTTCTATCTTCACGGCCTCCAGTGGCCAGCAACTTCTGATATGCCATCTTCTTTTCTCTCACGACGTCTTCCAACTCTTTTGTCCACCAATAACAACTTCTCCTGGCAATCCTCTCCATCGATCCCAAAGCTTCATAGGCTGCCTCGTGTATCTTGTTTTTAAGATTTTCATATCTTTCTTGTACTGTCCATTCATTTCCTTCGTTTCGCAATTTTCCTGCTAACCTTAGTTTGTATAAGAAGGAAGTTGATTCTTCTTTTAGTTTTTCTATGTTGTGTCTAGAAACTTGCGTTTCTTTATCTTCTACTTTAGTCCTTGCAGTGACGTTTAATGAGTTTCTTTGGTTGTAATATTTGAGATATATTTGGGATTTTACCAGAATGTGATCGGATCCACATGTGGCTCCTCTATATACCCGGACGTCAGTTAATCTGATGCGAGATTGTTGTTTAATTATAATGTAATCTATGATAGATCTATAGTTCTTTGTTGCTTGAGTCCATGTATATTTGTGGATGTCTTTATGTTTGAAGAAACCATTTGTAATTTTCAGAGAGTGTTGGTCACGGATGTCTATTAACCGTATGCCATTATCATTGAGTACTTGTTCACCATATGGGCCTACTATATTATTTTGAGTTTTACTACCTACTCGTGCATTTAAATCTCCCATCAATATTATTTCGTTTCGACGGCTTATCTTACTTAGAGTTACTTGTAAATTCTCTTCAAAATCATCTTTTGCTTCTGCATTTGAATCGTCAGTTGTGGGCTATACGCTCCAATAACCGTCACGGCGTGTCCTCTCATCGATAACTCCATCGTAATAATCCTTTCGTTCACAGCAATCCAATTTTTTATATATCTGCTGTATTTCTTTCTCACGCAGATTGATACACCGGCTTTTGCTCTTTGTTCCTTCTTTACGCCACTATAATAATGGATATAGTCATCTTTAATTTCATTTCCTTGACCTTTCTGCAGTCTTTTGCAATTTTTATCTTTAATAAAGTAAAGACATTGTTAAAATCTTAACGAAACGAGTTTGATTGCCAAAACGAGGCGGTGATCCGAGTTTTGCGGCAGTCAAACGAGTTTCCTTATGAGCCATAAGCAAACGTGTATTGTTCAATATTTTATCTTCATCAATACATTCTGGTTCAATGTATTTTTTATATAAAAAAATGTGGTAATATCTATTACCTCACTGAGCGCGGTAATATCCATCTATTACCGCACTGAGTGCGGTAATGAAGCTCTTAACGATAGTAAAATTAATTTGGTTAATAGTCTATAACAACACCAATGAAGATAAAAGTTTTAAAATAAAACCCAAATAAACAAAAAAATTAAAGTACCAACAGAAAGGCATAGAAGTTAGGACAATTTTTGCAATAACTATTTTACATGTAAGAGACCGCGCCACTGGTCGGCCAACTTCGGATATTGTGATGACTAATAAGTTGCAAATATAGGCGCATGGGACTTTAATTACTGTTGATATTTTTCTGGGGCGCAAATGAGCCGAAAATGGCGGTGGGTGCAACTGAGCCGATTGCAAGTAGGTCGACACCACGGATTCGAATCCACATAAAGGAGTCGAATAATTTTCCGTGATTTGAATCCTTTATTTATGCCACGAATCATTTTTGTGGTTCAGATACTTTTTGTTATGGCGTAGTGCATTGTTTTTTCTAGAGTGCGAAGGTTTAGGCAACCAAGATCTTTCCCGAAAACTTCGGAATTTTGGTCCTGTCAAGAGCTAACAGAAACGAACATATTTTTAATAAGATTATTATTATTACCAATGTTTTTGACTCTAACTTTGACGACTGCAGTCTATTACAATAAAGTGGATTTATTTATTTTTGTATTAATAAATCAATACATTGAGCATTAGTCTAATCAACATAATAATAAAATTAAAAAATAATAATCTGCTATATACTGTAACAATAATTCTTAAGTTAAACTAAGGATTCGAAACCATTATTTGAAAAAAGGATTCCAATTTTGAGATTTCATATTTTTTTATATAAAAAGAATTCGAATTTGGTGTTAGTGATTCAAAAAACTTTTGATGAATCGGATCCGTGAATCGCATCCATTTTCAGAAGATTCGTACTAGCTCTGGCGTTTAACAAGGTTTATTAAATACAATTTCAAGTGTATAACAAAACATCGTGACGGCAACTATATCGACTTTAAATTTCTTAACATTGTCATGTTTAGGATTTTTTTTAATTGTCATAAATAAAATTTATTATTTTTTAAACAGTCCTATCAGCCAATAGAGATTTAAAAATTCTATTACATCTACGAAAACATATCTCGGAGCTGATATCGGGTCGGATCATAATCCAGTAGTAGCAGTATTAAAAATTAGATTAAAAAAACTAAAACGCAAAGGTAACAGGCCAAAAATAGATGTAAAACAACTAAACGAAAACAATATATTAAACAATGCACAAGAAAAAGTTAACCACAATCTCAGGAACATCAAAGAAATAAATAGAAATACCGAAAAAGTTTATGAGAAATGAAGAAACATAAAAATGGCATTATTAAAAGCCGTAAAAGATACATTATCTCCAAGGAGAGTTAAGAAGAAAGATTGGATGACAGATGTAATTCTCAATTTGATGGAAAAAAGACGAGATTATAAAGCTAGAAACGAAGAAAAGTACAAAGAACTAAATAGAATTCTTAAAAGGAGAATTAAAGAAACCAAAGAAAAATGGTTATTAGAAAACTGTAAGGAAATAGAAAAATACGAAAGTAGATATGATAGCTTCGATATGCATAAAAAGATTAAGGAAATAACAGGTATTAAAAGATCAAAGCAAGCAAGCTCATTAAAAGATAAAAATGGTAGAATAATTATTGACATAAATGACAATCTGAAGAGATGGACCGAGTACATAGAAGAACTTTTTAAAGATGACAGATCAGAAATCAAAATGGAAGCAGAGGAAACAGGATCGGAAATTTTAAGATGTGAAGTAGAATACGCCATTAAAAGCACAAAGAAGGGAAAGTCTGTACGACCGGACAAGGTTCTAGTAGAATTGTTAAAACTTATAGATAACGACAGAATTGACATAATGGTAAACCTTTTTAACACAATCTATAGAACAAGTGTTATTCCAAAACAGTGGCTCTTATCAACTTTTGTTACACTCCCAAAAAAGAACAATGCAAAAGAGTGTTCTGAATATAGGACTATAGCATTGATAAGTGTTTCTTAAAATCATCCACAAAAGGATATTTAAAAAACTTGATGAAGACATAAGTGCTACACAACTAGGATTTAGAAATGGACTAGGGACAAGGGAGGCTCTGTTTGGTGTAAGCGTACTGATGCAAAGATGTTTAGATGTAAATCAAGATCTATATGCATGTTTCATCGATTTTGAAAAGACTTTTGATAGAGTCCGCCATGAGAAGCTATGCGAAATTCTCAAAAGCAAAAATTGACAGTCAAGATATTAACATAATAACCAAATTGTACTGGAACCAAACAGCGAAAGTAAAGGTCGAAAATGAATTAACCAAATAAATTGAAATTTGCCGAGGCGTTCGACAAGGTTGTGTTCTTTCTCCACTCCTATTTAATGTATATAGCGAAGCCATATGTCAAGAAGCTTTAGTAGAACAAAATGCTGGAATAACTATAAATGGAGAAATCATCAATAATATACGCTACGCTGACGATACACTCCTAGTGGCAGATAATTTATAAGATTTACAACACCTACTTGAAAACATTAATACCCATAGTAACAACTACGGACTCAGCCTAAATCTTAAAAAGACGAAATTAATGGTAGTATCAAAAAATCAAAACATTGCCGCCAATTTAACAATTTCTAATATAAAAATTGAAAGAGTCGCTTCATACAAATATCTAGGGGCATGGATCACCGAAACTAACGAACAAAATAGAGAAATTAAAGCAAGAATAGAAATAGCGAGACAAGCGTTAGTAGTAGTGGGGCAGCTAAACTGGAGCAACCTGTCAATCAAACTATTAATTAAATCCGCGAATTAAATCCGCGGATTGACCTAATTAATTTCGCGGATTGATCTAATTATTCTTCATATGTGCTACTGATTAATCACATATGAAGTTTGATATGTAATTTACATATGTGCTACTGATTAAATTACGCGAGGCCATTTTTAATTTGCTTCCGATTAAATTACGCATCGGACTTCGGCGGCCATCTTGGATTTCTGGCGGGAATATTTGAAATTTGAATTTTTCCGATTTTTTTCTAAGTTCCATTATTTGAATTTTAAACTTCCCGGGTGTCGGCCATCTTGGTGCGCGCGCACTTCTCACGGCTGTCGTTTTTAATTTTGAATTTTCGCGGAAATATTTGAAGTTCAAACTGATAGATCTTCCGTCTCCCTCATCGAAGCTGTTGTCTCTCTCTCTCTCTCATGCACGGATGCCATTTAAATTTCGCGCGAATATTTGGATTTTAAATTTTTTCAGATTTTTCTAAGTCCCTGTTTTGAATTTAACTTCTCTGGTGTCGTCCATCTTGGTTTTCTCACATTTATTTTAATTTAAAAAAAGCTTCCTGCGATGTCCCATGGCTGGAATCGAACCAGCGATCACAGCATTACGAGTACGAATCCTTAACCAACTGGGCTATCGAAGCCATCGAGGTTTTAAGGAATTAACTATAGTCACTAGCGTAGCAAACATATTATAATACATTTTAAATGTTATTTTCGATTGAAATTTAATCGCCACATCGTATCCTTTTGTAATATTAAAGTTCTGTAATTTTTAAAAAATTAATTGGACGTAGTTGATGTTATACTAATAAAAGAAAATGTATTTAACAAATCAGTCACAGGCCGCTTGTTTATTTTGAGCGAGACATGGTCCAAACAAAGAACCAAGTTCTAGGAATACGCTGACTGTTTATGGCCTTATTGCTTTTAACCGTTGCATAGAATTGGAAAGTTTTTATTTAACGTGCCTAAACAGGATTGTTTATTTCGAGCGAGACCTGGGCTGACGTCATGGCTAGATTTCTCTTTTGGCAATGCATTATGGGTAGACACATTTTGCGTCTACACCGAGGCGTTTCGGTAGCGATCGGATATCCTCGGCGTTTACCATAATATATACAGAGTCGAATCGTGAAGTTGGTCTTTCTCGATCAGTCCGTACAAGTGCTTCGTTTTCGTTGTGTTAGAAAGTGTTTTTGTGCCCTCGCATCCAAGATGGAGAATTCAGGCCTTGCCATGCTTCCTATAAATGCCATTTTAAAATGGTTTGAGAGAGGCAGTTTCTCCGATGAAAAGTTCGTGCTCATTGCCTATGAAATTGTGCTTTTTAAACTAGCACGTGGGGACCTCGTTCCACCCAAGCATGCGACTGCATTTTCGAACCTAGCCCAGAGAGCTGCCAGAATTCGTTATTTAACCGTAAGTACAAAATTTAATTAGTATATTTTTATGCAAGCTAAAAAATTAAATGCAGATCTGTCACTATATCAACGCTATTTACAGGGATTGTTTGTAATATTTTTTTGTTTTTAATATTGCAGCAAGTGAATAACGACATGTCTGAGCACGCAGCTTCTAAGAAATCCGTCTTGGAGCCTGCAGCATTGAGAGCCCTTAGTCATGGGCCTTCGAAAGGCACTTCTAATGTTCCCTTAGCGGGATCGTCTACAGCATCAGTTGTAAGTAATTTTAATGTGTATCACTTTATTTACTGCATCCACGTTATTTTCGATGCGTGTTTATCTATTGCTGGGCCCTCTCCAATAAAATTTATTGTTACTTTCAGATACGCTACGCGCCTCCTCGTGAGACCCCAACCAGTAAGTCGGGAGGAATCTCTGCCCTGCATCGAAGTACTGTGCCGTTGGGCCCTCGAGTTGCCACCCCAAATTCTGGTGCAGATGCAATAAGTAATGTAAGTGTGTCTTTTCAATTAATTAATTAATTAATACCTGATACTGCTTTTATTTTGCAATTACGCTTTAATTTGTGAAGTTTTCGCTGATGTTCTGCAATAAATTGACCGCTAATATTTTAAATTTTCATAATTACAGATCCATAATTCTCTACAAACAACGGGGCTATTAGCAGCGACCTCGCCTAATGATCAAGATTGTACAGCGCTTTCTCCACAGACAAAGGGGCATTTAGCGACGTCATCGCCGAGTACGAATTCCAATACGATTTCTCGACCTACAACGAGTCAGCTAACAATGACCTCATTGGCCCCTCGAGGCGCTACCCCAAATTCTGGAGCCTGTGCAATAAGTAATGTAAGTGTCTTTACAAATTTCAAATCCTAACGCTGTTTTGCTACGTATTTTTGTAAGCAATGGTTTAATTGATTTTAATTCCAGATTCCTAGAAACAATGACGAGCTGCGCTATCTGGCTATTCAGAGAGAATATCAGAAAGTAATTAAAAAGTTCAGTACCACATCGGACAGCGTCACCTTTAACTTCAGGCCTGTAAACAACGTTAAAAATCCGATGGTCTGGCTAGAGGTAATTTCAGATGCCTATACATTTATATTTTTCCTGATTATAATGTTAAATATTTGATGTTATAGGATGCGTTCAAGGAACTCCTGGGCTATATTCTTAAAAAGACGCAGCCCTCCGATCGAGTTGGTTTGGTGCTGCGCAATCACAACTACCCGGAAAAGCCCCTGGGAATCTCCTTCAGAAGGGCCGACCAGTTGTCAGTCGCTGTGATTCTCGACATCGTTTCAAGAGTCCTCCAGAGTAACGCACGGTTCTTCTTGCAAGACGACATGACATTGAACGTGGACAAGGTATCGTTACCTATAGGTCTTGGTAGATCACGAGTTGTATTAACAGGCGCTACTTTTGATGTTTTTTGTAATAAGAAAGTAGGTATAATAGTTGTTCCGGCTAAAGACAACATGTGTCTGGCGTCGGCTATTGTAATTGCAATTGCGTTTCGAGACGGCGACGAAAGGCTGCCTGAACTAAAAGCAGGATCGCCACTGTTGTTCAACCGAGCTCTGCGACTCATTAGGTTTAGTCAGGTCGACTTAACTGATGGTGGCAATTATGAGCATCTTGCAAAACTGCAGGCTTACCTAACAAACTATACCCTAGTTGTATATAATTCTCGAGACGGTAGTACAACATATTTTGAAGGTCCTCGTGATAGGAACAGGGTTGTTCTAAATTTAATTTTAGACGAAAATCACTTCAACGTAATTACAAGTTTAACATCCGCCTTTTGCGCTAGTTATTTTTGTGAGCTGTGCAAATTTAAATTTAACGATAAACAACGGCACTTGAACTGTAAGTACACGTGCCCTTGCTGTCAGCTTAACCCCCCCTGTAATATCATGCTAGACACAATAAAATAGGGATTTTCGGGGTGCCGAGTGTTTCGAGGCCCATAAAAGTTCAAAATTATGTGACAAACTTTACAATTGTCCTGTTTGCCTAGCTAGCGTTTGGAAAAATAACCGGAAACATAAATGTGGCCATACATTTTGTGGGCCCTGTAATAAAATACAACCAATTAGACATTTTTGTTACATGGCTAGGAGTGTTAAGAAAACTGGTAGCGCAAAAGCCTTGAAAAAAGTTTTATTTGTCTTTTATGACCTAGAGTGTAGACAGGAAACACCAATCCCAGGCAGTCCCAATAATTTCTTGCACGAGCCTAACCTTTGCGTTGCTGCGCACGTTTGTCTATCCTGTTTAGACAACGAAGACTTGAATCAAAATTGTCGAAACTGCGGTGTAAGGCTACATGTGTTTAGACATGACCCCGTTAAATCATTTTTGTAATACCTACTTGTTAAATACTTCTTTAAGGACTGTTTACTACTGCGTAAGCAACCTCTTTACGGCCCGGCCGTAAAAAGTGTCCGTAAAGACCACGGCCTGCTAAATTGTATGCCGAACGTCAAAGTGACGTTTGTCACATAAATCCAGCAGCAACCAAGCCTTCAACTCCACATAGAAGAAGGCGCAAAAGACTGCTATAACTCCTGAACATACGCTAAAATAACTTGCTCATTCACAATCTTAACGTCTTTAGGAATATCTTCATCATTTTCTACAGATGTCATAAGTTACGAGCTGGTTACAACTTAAAACTGCTTATAGCCATACACAAAATTGGAAATAAATGACATTTATAAACAACAGTTGCAACGTTCTACGCACTCTCAATCATTCTAAAACGTCATTACACAAACCTAGCGTTTTGATGAAAATAAATTAGAAAAATATAGATATGACCGAATTGTATGTAGGTATTACAAAAACTATTGTACAATACACGTCCGTTAGGGCCTTTACTGCCTCGCCAGTATTATTCGACTCGCTCTTCGAGCTCGTCTCACAAATTCTCTGGCTCGGCAGTAAAGGCTATCCTAACGGACTTCTACTGTAAAATACTATTCTTACATACATTTCAACCTTAAACGAAGTTTTTAAAGTAACAGTAATTGCCCACAACCTGAAGGGCTATGATGGATGCTTTGTTCTACGTGAAATTATTAAAAACAGATCAAGCTGGAAACCTAAAATAATTACAACGGGTACAAAAATTATGTCAATTACATGTGGCCAAACTAGGTTTATAGATTCATTAAATTTCATGCCCCTACCTTTATGCAAGCTCCCAAAAACTTTTAATTTTCCGGAAACTAAAGGATATTTCCCATACTTGTTTAATACACTAGAAAACCAAAATTATATCGGTGTTATGCCTGCTATCCACTACTATGCACCAGATATTATGAACGCTGCAGATAGACGCGAATTACTAGCTTGGCACACCCACAAGGTTCAAAGCGGGTACGTTTTCGATATGCAAAAAGAGATTTTAGATTACTGCATTTTAGACGTCCAAATTTTAAGTAAGGCTTGTTTAAGATTTTGGAAGTTATTTACATCTGAAAATGGTGTAGATCCCTTCCAAGAATCTGTCACGATAGCCAGCGCCTGCAATTTGCTATTTCGAAAGCGCTTTTTACTAAATGATACCATAGGCCTTATCCCGCCCGGTGGTTATAGGATGGCCGATAAGCAATCTGCAGCGGCCCTTAAATGGATGTCATGGTTAGAGTATAGTAGCGGCGTAAATATTCAGCACAGCGGTAAAGCTCGCGAATTTCGCCTCCCTAATGGTCTGTTAGTTGACGGATTTTGTGCTGAAAACAATACTGTGTACGAGTTTTTAGGCTGTTTTTGGCACGGTTGCGAACTCTGTTCCCCCATTCAAACATCGGACGTTGATAGAGATGCGGATGCTATGTTTTTACGGCGCGAAAATACGGTGGCCAGGGCTGACCGTATACGCAATAGTGGCTACACCCTTATTGAGATGTGGGAGTGTCAATTCACAGATTTTTTAAAGCATAATCGTGACGCTAAAAATTACGTCGAGGCTCTCCCCATTTTACAGCATAAGCCCCTAGATCCACGAGACAGTTTCTTTGGGGGCCGGACGAACGCGGTCAAATTATACTATAAATGTCAACCAGGGGAGAAAATTTATTATTACGACGTTTGCTCTCTATATCCCAGCGTGAACAAGTATGGGAAATATCCTGTAAAACACCCCAAAATTCACATAGGACACGAAGCCTGCGCTCTGCTCCCCATCGATACTGTCGAGGGTCTTATAAAATGTGTTGTTCTGCCCCCAACATCGTTATTTCACCCTGTGCTTCCCTATAGAACTAATAATAAGCTCATGTTTATTTTATGTCGAACTTGTGCTGAAACTTTACATCAGGGCTTGTGTATGCATACCGATGAATACCGTCGTTTTGAAGGTACGTTTGTTGCCGACGAATTAAGAATGGCCCTGGAGAAAGGCTACAAAATTGTAGAAATATTTGAAATTTGGGAGTACCAAGTCATAAAATATGATAAAACTTTAAAAGCAGGTGGACTTTTTAGCGGGTATGTCGATAACTTTCTGAAAATGAAGCAGGAGTGTTCGGGGTGGCCAAGCAACTGTATCACAGACGCTGATAAAAAGGCCTACATTCGTAGTTATTTCGAGGTAGAGGGAATTCATTTAAATAAGGATAACATCAATAAAAATCCAGGGTTACGATATCTTGCGAAGTTAATGTTGGTTAGCTTATGGGGTAAGTTTGGGCAGCGTGAAAATTTGATGCAGTGCTCGATAATAACGAATCCTGCATCTTTTTTTAAACTCTTGACAAGTCCTGATGTGGAGGTTCACTCATTGGTTCCTATTGATGACGATGTAATTTTAGTAAACTGGGCTAAAGTTGCAGAGGCTGTAAACCCCCTGCCAACTGTTAATGTTGTAATTGCAGCGTATACAACGGCACATGCTCGCCTTCAGCTTTATAGCTATTTAGATAAGTTAGGGGATCGAATATTTTATTTCGACACAGATTCGATTTTCTTTATTGCGAGAGAAGGTGACTGGATGCCCGAAACAGGGTCATTTTTAGGCCAGCTAACAGATGAATCGACAGAATTCGGACAGGGTAGCTACATAACTGAGTTTGTAAGTGGCGGCCCTAAAAACTACAGCTATAAGGTATACTCAACAGACAAAAAAGCCGAAATTCCTGTGTGCAAAGTGAAGGGGATCACCTTAAACTTTAATAATTCAAATATTATAAATTTCGATTCGATGAAAGAAATGATTTGCAATAACGGTATAGATGGTCCTTTATATGTAAATACAGATCGCAAAATAGTTCGGACCTCAAATTATGAGGTTGTGTCAAAGCCCGAGAGGAAAAAATATCAGTTTGGCTATAATAAACGACGGCGGTTACCTGATACCTTTGATACTGTGCCTTACGGCTTTAAAGCCACTTAGATAAGTGAGTCTGCATGTTTTATTAGGATGTAAAATGTATTCTTCTAATGTTATTTTATTAGGTCGTAAATTGTATTTTCTAAGGTTATTTTAGTAGATCGTAAACTGTATTTTTCTAGGGTTATTTTATTAGTTCGTAAACTGTACTTTTCTAACGGTTTTTCGATGTTTTATTCTTTTCTTTTCATAAAAACAACACATGTTCTGTGCATGCTATTCACGCTTTTGCACTTCTTACGTTTTTCAATAATCGCCGATATTTTGATTCACTTTTGCGCTAATATTTGAATTATTAAAGTTTAAGGTGATCCCCTTCACTTTGCACACAGGAATTTCGGCTTTTTTGTCTGTTGAGTATACCTTATAGCTGTAGTTTTTAGGGCCGCCACTTACAAACTCAGTTATGTAGCTACCCTGTCCGAATTCTGTCGATTCATCTGTTAGCTGGCCTAAAAATGACCCTGTTTCGGGCATCCAGTCACCTTCTCTCGCAATAAAGAAAATCGAATCTGTGTCGAAATAAAATATTCGATCCCCTAACTTATCTAAATAGCTATAAAGCTGAAGGCGAGCATGTGCCGTTGTATACGCTGCAATTACAACATTAACAGTTGGCAGGGGGTTTACAGCCTCTGCAACTTTAGCCCAGTTTACTAAAATTACATCGTCATCAATAGGAACCAATGAGTGAACCTCCACATCAGGACTTGTCAAGAGTTTAAAAAAAGATGCAGGATTCGTTATTATCGAGCACTGCATCAAATTTTCACGCTGCCCAAACTTACCCCATAAGCTAACCAACATTAACTTCGCAAGATATCGTAACCCTGGATTTTTATTGATGTTATCCTTATTTAAATGAATTCCCTCTACCTCGAAATAACTACGAATGTAGGCCTCTTTATCAGCGTCTTTGATACAGTTGCTTGGCCACCCCGAACACTCCTGCTTCATTTTCAGAAAGTTATCGACATACCCGCTAAAAAGTCCACCTGCTTTTAAAGTTTTATCATATTTTATGACTTGGTACTCCCAAATTTCAAATATTTCTACAATTTTGTAGCCTTTCTCCAGGGCCATTCTTAATTCGTCGGCAACAAACGTACCTTCAAAACGACGGTATTCATCGGTATGCATACACAAGCCCTGATGTAAAGTTTCAGCACAAGTTCGACATAAAATAAACATGAGCTTATTATTAGTTCTATAGGGAAGCACAGGGTGAAATAACGATGTTGGGGGCAGAACAACACATTTTATAAGACCCTCGACAGTATCGATGGGGAGCAGAGCGCAGGCTTCGTGTCCTATGTGAATTTTGGGGTGTTTTACAGGATATTTCCCATACTTGTTCACGCTGGGATATAGAGAGCAAACGTCGTAATAATAAATTTTCTCCCCTGGTTGACATTTATAGTATAATTTGACCGCGTTCGTCCGGCCCCCAAAGAAACTGTCTCGTGGATCTAGGGGCTTATGCTGTAAAATGGGGAGAGCCTCGACGTAATTTTTAGCGTCACGATTATGCTTTAAAAAATCTGTGAATTGACACTCCCACATCTCAATAAGGGTGTAGCCACTATTGCGTATACGGTCAGCCCTGGCCACCGTATTTTCGCGCCGTAAAAACATAGCATCCGCATCTCTATCAACGTCCGATGTTTGAATGGGGGAACAGAGTTCGCAACCGTGCCAAAAACAGCCTAAAAACTCGTACACAGTATTGTTTTCAGCACAAAATCCGTCAACTAACAGACCATTAGGGAGGCGAAATTCGCGAGCTTTACCGCTGTGCTGAATATTTACGCCGCTACTATACTCTAACCATGACATCCATTTAAGAGCCGCTGCAGATTGCTTATCGGCCATCCTATAACCACCGGGCGGGATAAGGCCTATGGTATCATTTAGTAAAAAGCGCCTTCGAAATAGCAAATTGCAGGCGCTGGCTATCGTGACAGATTCTTGGAAGGGATCTACACCATTTTCAGATGTAAATAACTTCCAAAATCTTAAACAAGCCTTACTTAAAATTTGGACGTCTAAAATGCAGTAATCTAAAATCTCTTTTTGCATATCGAAAACGTACCCGCTTTGAACCTTGTGGGTGTGCCAAGCTAGTAATTCGCGTCTATCTGCAGCGTTCATAATATCTGGTGCATAGTAGTGGATAGCAGGCATAACACCGATATAATTTTGGTTTTCTAGTGTATTAAACAAGTATGGGAAATATCCTTTAGTTTCCGGAAAATTAAAAGTTTTTGGGAGCTTGCATAAAGGTAGGGGCATGAAATTTAATGAATCTATAAACCTAGTTTGGCCACATGTAATTGACATAATTTTTGTACCCGTTGTAATTATTTTAGGTTTCCAGCTTGATCTGTTTTTAATAATTTCACGTAGAACAAAGCATCCATCATAGCCCTTCAGGTTGTGGGCAATTACTGTTACTTTAAAAACTTCGTTTAAGGTTGAAATGTATGTAAGAAATGATTTAACGGGGTCATGTCTAAACACATGTAGCCTTACACCGCAGTTTCGACAATTTTGATTCAAGTCTTCGTTGTCTAAACAGGATAGACAAACGTGCGCAGCAACGCAAAGGTTAGGCTCGTGCAAGAAATTATTGGGACTGCCTGGGATTGGTGTTTCCTGTCTACACTCTAGGTCATAAAAGACAAATAAAACTTTTTTCAAGGCTTTTGCGCTACCAGTTTTCTTAACACTCCTAGCCATGTAACAAAAATGTCTAATTGGTTGTATTTTATTACAGGGCCCACAAAATGTATGGCCACATTTATGTTTCCGGTTATTTTTCCAAACGCTAGCTAGGCAAACAGGACAATTGTAAAGTTTGTCACATAATTTTGAACTTTTATGGGCCTCGAAACACTCGGCACCCCGAAAATCCCTATTTTATTGTGTCTAGCATGATATTACAGGGGGGGTTAAGCTGACAGCAAGGGCACGTGTACTTACAGTTCAAGTGCCGTTGTTTATCGTTAAATTTAAATTTGCACAGCTCACAAAAATAACTAGCGCAAAAGGCGGATGTTAAACTTGTAATTACGTTGAAGTGATTTTCGTCTAAAATTAAATTTAGAACAACCCTGTTCCTATCACGAGGACCTTCAAAATATGTTGTACTACCGTCTCGAGAATTATATACAACTAGGGTATAGTTTGTTAGGTAAGCCTGCAGTTTTGCAAGATGCTCATAATTGCCACCATCAGTTAAGTCGACCTGACTAAACCTAATGAGTCGCAGAGCTCGGTTGAACAACAGTGGCGATCCTGCTTTTAGTTCAGGCAGCCTTTCGTCGCCGTCTCGAAACGCAATTGCAATTACAATAGCCGACGCCAGACACATGTTGTCTTTAGCCGGAACAACTATTATACCTACTTTCTTATTACAAAAAACATCAAAAGTAGCGCCTGTTAATACAACTCGTGATCTACCAAGACCTATAGGTAACGATACCTTGTCCACGTTCAATGTCATGTCGTCTTGCAAGAAGAACCGTGCGTTACTCTGGAGGACTCTTGAAACGATGTCGAGAATCACAGCGACTGACAACTGGTCGGCCCTTCTGAAGGAGATTCCCAGGGGCTTTTCCGGGTAGTTGTGATTGCGCAGCACCAAGGAGGGCTGCGTCTTTTTAAGAATATAGCCCAGGAGTTCCTTGAACGCATCCTATAACATCAAATATTTAACATTATAATCAGGAAAAATATAAATGTATAGGCATCTGAAATTACCTCTAGCCAGACCATCGGATTTTTAACGTTGTTTACAGGCCTGAAGTTAAAGGTGACGCTGTCCGATGTGGTACTGAACTTTTTAATTACTTTCTGATATTCTCTCTGAATAGCCAGATAGCGCAGCTCGTCATTGTTTCTAGGAATCTGGAATTAAAATCAATTAAACCATTGCTTACAAAAATACGTAGCAAAACAGCGTTAGGATTTGAAATTTGTAAAGACACTTACATTACTTATTGCACAGGCTCCAGAATTTGGGGTAGCGCCTCGAGGGGCCAATGAGGTCATTGTTAGCTGACTCGTTGTAGGTCGAGAAATCGTATTGGAATTCGTACTCGGCGATGACGTCGCTAAATGCCCCTTTGTCTGTGGAGAAAGCGCTGTACAATCTTGATCATTAGGCGAGGTCGCTGCTAATAGCCCCGTTGTTTGTAGAGAATTATGGATCTGTAATTATGAAAATTTAAAATATTAGCGGTCAATTTATTGCAGAACATCAGCGAAAACTTCACAAATTAAAGCGTAATTGCAAAATAAAAGCAGTATCAGGTATTAATTAATTAATTAATTGAAAAGACACACTTACATTACTTATTGCATCTGCACCAGAATTTGGGGTGGCAACTCGAGGGCCCAACGGCACAGTACTTCGATGCAGGGCAGAGATTCCTCCCGACTTACTGGTTGGGGTCTCACGAGGAGGCGCGTAGCGTATCTGAAAGTAACAATAAATTTTATTGGAGAGGGCCCAGCAATAGATAAACACGCATCGAAAATAACGTGGATGCAGTAAATAAAGTGATACACATTAAAATTACTTACAACTGATGCTGTAGACGATCCCGCTAAGGGAACATTAGAAGTGCCTTTCGAAGGCCCATGACTAAGGGCTCTCAATGCTGCAGGCTCCAAGACGGATTTCTTAGAAGCTGCGTGCTCAGACATGTCGTTATTCACTTGCTGCAATATTAAAAACAAAAAAATATTACAAACAATCCCTGTAAATAGCGTTGATATAGTGACAGATCTGCATTTAATTTTTTAGCTTGCATAAAAATATACTAATTAAATTTTGTACTTACGGTTAAATAACGAATTCTGGCAGCTCTCTGGGCTAGGTTCGAAAATGCAGTCGCATGCTTGGGTGGAACGAGGTCCCCACGTGCTAGTTTAAAAAGCACAATTTCATAGGCAATGAGCACGAACTTTTCATCGGAGAAACTGCCTCTCTCAAACCATTTTAAAATGGCATTTATAGGAAGCATGGCAAGGCCTGAATTCTCCATCTTGGATGCGAGGGCACAAAAACACTTTCTAACACAACGAAAACGAAGCACTTGTACGGACTGATCGAGAAAGACCAACTTCACGATTCGACTCTGTATATATTATGGTAAACGCCGAGGATATCCGATCGCTACCGAAACGCCTCGGTGTAGACGCAAAATGTGTCTACCCATAATGCATTGCCAAAAGAGAAATCTAGCCATGACGTCAGCCCAGGTCTCGCTCGAAATAAACAATCCTGTTTAGGCACGTTAAATAAAAACTTTCCAATTCTATGCAACGGTTAAAAGCAATAAGGCCATAAACAGTCAGCGTATTCCTAGAACTTGGTTCTTTGTTTGGACCATGTCTCGCTCAAAATAAACAAGCGGCCTGTGACTGATTTGTTAAATACATTTTCTTTTATTAGTATAACATCAACTACGTCCAATTAATTTTTTAAAAATTACAGAACTTTAATATTACAAAAGGATACGATGTGGCGATTAAATTTCAATCGAAAATAACATTTAAAATGTATTATAATATGTTTGCTACGCTAGTGACTATAGTTAATTCCTTAAAACCTCGATGGCTTCGATAGCCCAGTTGGTTAAGGATTCGTACTCGTAATGCTGTGATCGCTGGTTCGATTCCAGCCATGGGACATCGCAGGAAGCTTTTTTTAAATTAAAATAAATGTGAGAAAACCAAGATGGACGACACCAGAGAAGTTAAATTCAAAACAGGGACTTAGAAAAATCTGAAAAAATTTAAAATCCAAATATTCGCGCGAAATTTAAATGGCATCCGTGCATGAGAGAGAGAGAGAGACAACAGCTTCGATGAGGGAGACGGAAGATCTATCAGTTTGAACTTCAAATATTTCCGCGAAAATTCAAAATTAAAAACGACAGCCGTGAGAAGTGCGCGCGCACCAAGATGGCCGACACCCGGGAAGTTTAAAATTCAAATAATGGAACTTAGAAAAAAATCGGAAAAATTCAAATTTCAAATATTCCCGCCAGAAATCCAAGATGGCCGCCGAAGTCCGATGCGTAATTTAATCGGAAGCAAATTAAAAATGGCCTCGCGTAATTTAATCAGTAGCACATATGTAAATTACATATCAAACTTCATATGTGATTAATCAGTAGCACATATGAAGAATAATTAGATCAATCCGCGAAATTAATTAGGTCAATCCGCGGATTTAATTCGCGGATTTAATTAATAGTTTGATTGACAGGTTGCTCCAGTTTAGCTGCCCCACTACTACTAGCGTTTGTTAAAATGGTTACTATGTTGTCGAGATATCAACTTAAATCTTAGAATTTTTATGTTACGTTGTTATGTTTTCTCCACGTTAATGTATGGCATGGAAGCATGGACCTTAAAACAGACAAACATTAAAAACATTGAAGCCTTCGAAATGTGGTGTTACAGGAGAATGTGGAAAATAACATGGCCAGAAAGAGTGACTAATAGAGAAGTACTGCTGAAAATGGGAAAGGAATGTGAAATAATACAAACTATAAAAAGGAAAAAATTAGAATATCTGGGTCATATTATGAGGGGAGAAAAATACTTGTTACTGAGGCTTATAATGCAAGGAAAGATCAAAGGAAAAAGATGTGTAGGTCGAAGAAGAACTTCCTGGCTACGCAAAAGTGAAAATTGCAGTGATGATTTCCAACCTCCGATAGGAGACGGAACCGGAAGAAGAAGAAGAAGCCAATAGTATTGAGAAAAAAATTTAAATCGACCAGTAGCATCAAAATTACACGGACTATTTGCTAGTAGCTGATTACAGCGACTATTTTTTCACAAAATAATCACGCCGCATTACATTCGTGGTAATAATTTTTTTAAATAATTTTAACTAGGTTAGCATTCATCTTTGTTGCTATTAAGAAATCTCACGAGTGGACAAGGTCTAGTTAAAATTATCAAAAACGTATCACCAGTTATTTATGTAATTACTGTTGATTATTTTAGTAGGGAACATAATAGTTTCTGTTTTATTGAATATTCTATTACCACCTGCCGCGATTGTTTCACCAGTTCGTTGACTATTTATGTTAACGAGGAGAATCTATAAGTTATAAACAATCCCGTCTGTAAAAGAAATACAAGCAAAACCTATAATGCGAAACATCACAGAGCTGTAGGTCAATGTTATTTCAATATGGAAATTTTATAATACAACCTGCGCGCCGGCATCATACTATCTGTGATGGAAATTGTGAAAGTCGATATGTTTACCAGGATAACAATAATCAGGACACTTTTTTGTGTTCACTTTGATTTACAAGGAACGCGAACGTTCGTATCAGGATTGTCACAATATACGTCTCAGAATATTATAGATGATTATAGATTTTAGGAAAATTTCTTTCCAACAACGGCGACAATATTAAGTACTAGGTATAAAAACAAATGATAATCTGAAGGTTTGAATTTCTATTCAAATGCGTAGTAATAACGTTTATTCGCAACCATATATGTAATAATGTGATTACTGGCTTTTAAAAAGTTGGAAAATGAGCCATTACCAACTTTTACTTCTCACCCCGGGTGGGAGTGACAGTTCTACACTTCTATCTCTTGGTCGGAAAGTGGCATTTCTGTCAACTCTCAAAACATCAAATGTCAGTCAGAACCTGTAAAATACATATTTTCCAATTAAGTAGTTGCGAATAGTATACAAATGCCGCGTAGAAGTTTTTAAGTTAAGAATCTCTATATTTCATTGTTTACCAGATCCCCGTCCTGGGTATGCCAATCTCGGACATAGTTTATATGATCAGTAACTGCATTTGTAATAGAGTTGCAGTTGCACAACAATTATATCTTCAAAACAGCACATTTTGGAAATTGAGTCCCTGCTGTTTATTGGTTATTAAGGTGTAAATTTGCATATGGTATAACTAATACTGTTATTTATTTTGAACCTCAACATTAGATAGCATTATGATATAATGAGTATAGTAACTTTGTTCTTAACATTATTAACCATAAAAAGGATATTAATCAGTTTTAAAAGCACGGGTTTTAGAAAACAATCTTGACAGTCTTGAAATCAATGTATGTTAATAAGTGTTATAATTCAAAGTAAAAACGATGCAAAACTTCTTATCTTGTTTACTGCTACATGTTGACGTTCCTCTATTTTGAATATCCTTCATATTTTGACCTTATTACTGAACTTAGAAAGAACCGGAAGCGATGCAAATATGTTCTGTTGGGGCTTTTCAGAGAGGCAGCATTTCAAAGGAAGGAAAAATCATTTCCTATACTCGCTTGAAAAAATGCAAATATTACGAGTTGTGCTGGGGTTGTCACATATTTCTCCTTTTTATTCATACTTGAAATGCAAGTTGTTACGAAACAAATATTATTCCAGATATTTCACAAGAGCTGCATTATTCACTTCCAAAATTTGTGGAATCGGAGTAGTCTTAAAGAACTCCAGGGCAGGAGATTTATTGTAAGACGTAAACCAGGAATTGTCACGAGTAGAATTGTGAAACTAGTGGGAATTTCGCAAATCTGAGTTACTTTTTTTTGCCTGTTGAAAATAACGTCTCTGCCTAAGTTATAAATTTTAACCTTCAGTTAAGCAGATTACATTTTGTGCTCTTTATATTTTGTCACTCAACTTGTTATTCACAAAAAAGGTTTGATTATAGTAAGTTTAATATTAAAGTGGAGGCTCTATAAAAGCGGTATAAATATATAACCTCTTTAAAAAGCAAAAAAGTCACTAAATATAACATTATGCGCTGTCTTAAATATTCTTTATTTCGCTGTCTTACAATATCAAGTTAAGTTTACAATTATTTGGAAAGTTTTGTTCACGCAGTATTTAAAAATTCTTTGAGATAAGAGCGGCGTTTTCGGAAAGTTTTTCGATTATATTAAATTGAAGGAAACTACAGAAAAGGATTATGAAAGCAGAAGTGTTTTCCAACTTTAAAATGAATTTTTTTATAGCTTTTTGTGTTAAATTTCGTCAGACTGCACAGTAAAACGTTTTAGTTGAAAACTGATTGCTATCAGATTGTAATTTCATTTAAGGTTTAGAAAAGGTACGAGAAATAATAATTCTTTTTGGTTAGCATATTTTAATTTGCTTGTCATGGCGTTCACTATCTAATGTAATGTTGGTTTCAATTGCAACTGTGATTAATGCAAAAACAGTAGTATGCCTTTAGATCTTCAGACGTTCTTTAAGCAAAGCAGTGAAGTTAATCAAGCGAAAATTATTGTCGCGGCAAACAACATGTTTTTCATAAAAATGTGATGAAATCTCTTATATGCGTTGTTTAGAAGACAGGTTTTCCTTCTTTTCATCGTATCATTAAAGATGATTATGACAATTAAAATATGGTAGCTAAGAATAAACTTATCCCATTTTCTAATTAGATTTCCTTATATTAAGAACAGTTTTTGAAAATACATAGACATATGTGTATTATTACTGGGTTTTTAAATTGTGAGTAGGAATATTACAATAATAATACAGTATTAGTCTCATAATTAAACCTACAGAATTTGTTATTGTGCAGGAAATTTGACGAAAGGTAAAGTCGTCATGTTTTCTTCTTCTTCTTCTTATATTAGGGTTTAACCTTGTTTTTTCCATTGCCTCTTTTTCCTTAGGCGTTGTCTTATGATGTTGACATCTAACTCTTGTGCCAACGTGTGTGTGGTCTTCTTGGGAGCAGTTTTGTGTTAGGTATCTGCGTAATCTTTCTTCTCCCATCCTCTCAACATGGTGGGTAGGCTGCTAACCTGTTCCACCAGTCGTCATGTATTCGATTAAATTACTTATTGAGCATAACAATTTTATTATAAGTCTAAGTTCCATACTAAATCGAGTGAAGAAAGAAAAATTGAAAAGATGGGAAAAAAAAATGTTACGAGCCATATAGTGTGGAGAAAAAAGAACTGAGGACCGTTGGAGGAGAAGAACTAATCGTAAGCTGGCAGAACTTTATAAAAGCCCAATATAATAGCAGTCGTGAAAGCACAGATAGTAAGATGGATAGAACATGTGGAGAGTTTGAGTGGAAGAAGAATCACGAACCTAGTACTACACAGAAAACCAATAGGATAGAAAAGGAAGGGCAGGTCAAGAAAAATATGGACGAATGCAGTCCAAGAAGACTTATGCACCATACAGTTAAAGGAATGGAAACACAAAGCAGCCAATAAAAGCGTGGAGAAGGATAGCCCAGACCGTATTACAGAAAGGTTGGCGAAGATGGTTTCGAATGGGAAACCACCTAGGTGATATTATAATATTAGTAATATGTAACATATAATAAATGTAAATATAATGCCCTAGGCCTGCATGGCCTGTAGAGCTACTAAATAAATACACTCTAAGTTCCAGATTATTCTATAAAAGCATTCGTATTCAAAGTAAACATGTTGTTATAGAACGTTAAAAATAGTTGTATGTCGATTTATGGCAAAGTGTAAAGTAAAAGAGGTTTTAATTCGTTGATAATTATTTTGACTTTGCTAATCATAATGATTGTTGATATGTTTCAACAATGCTGTCTTATTTCTTGTCTATATTTCGAATAAATATAGGCGTTAAAGGTTTTAAGTTTCTTGCTTTCAATCCAAATGCCCGATTTCATAATTTTGGAAGAAGGGAGATGTGTCGGTAGAAATTCAAAACTCAACTAGGTAATAATCTAACAATTTAATTCCAGATGAGGATGAGACGCCATATGTATGTGGCTACTTTAATTGTTTGTAAGTTCACACAGTTTAAACGACCGTTGAAGATAGAATAACCAAATCTGCAATTCAAGAAAATCTAATTTTTGTAGATCATATGTATTAAGTTTGTCTCACTTCGTGGTACAGTAGAGATTATTAATGGTAAGTGTAACGTCCCGTTTTAATTTCACCTTATAGCGCGTTAATGCATTTAACACCTTCTTTCGAACCACCTTATAGCTAAATAGTGTAGCAAAAGAACTCAGGTGTATCGCAGCAAACGTTTGTCTTTAGAGATAAACACTTGCAGTATTTCCTGTCGTGATGTGTTTACGAGCTTTCGATTGCGAGTAGGAGCTGGTAAACAGCGGATCGCTCAATTAGTATTGATTTTTCGATAGGCACGCTTTGCTGATATAAATGGTTAGGCACACTGAAGCCGTTCTGCCTTTTTAAAGAAACAAGGCCGTTTTAGCGTTGGTAAGAATACTCATCAAATTGTACCTTTGCGTAACTGATTTCAATATTCAGGCTGGATCCCTCTGTGCCTTCTAATAATTGATAATAATAATAATTATTAGTAATCATTGGCGCGTTTTCTACACAAATAGGCCGTAAACACCGTTGCTAAGAATGCTATTTCTAGTTTAATTTTGCACTCTAATTTTAATATTTAGGACGGCAATAATGGGCTCACACGAGGGCTAATAAAAATTCGTCCCCGTGGGCTAACTTGAGAGCTCTCCTGAGGCTTATTCAGTTTCCCCGATTTTGCTTCTACACTTCTACGCTTCTTGCTGCTGTTCGCTGTCTTCTTAACATTGGCGACCTTGGGATTCTAAGAATTATGCAGCCAAATCCGGCTTAAAAACGCTCATGGATAAATGCAACGCACCAGGATCTCTCTTGCGATTGCTGGACTTTAGCAACAATTAAATTGTAAGTACAAGCTCTTCTCAGCGTTCTATTTTTTGATCGACAAAGGCAAATGCCACAACTGTTCAGTCCAACTAAGGCCTAAGGAACTCAAACTGAAACGTATTTAATCACTCTTTTGGTTAAATCATTTATTAGCGCTAATTAGCAAGGAATTAATTATTTCTAAATTGCTGAAATATGCATGTATTCTGTAATCTTAAATGTGCCGCGCCGTGGGCGTTGTGCGTTTATGTCAATTGCTATAGCACAGGTGTTGCCCTGAAGTTGTAGTTTAAGCTATAATTAGCATTTTGTGACTTGAACATTTGGAAATTAATTTCTATCTGTGGTTTATTAATTTATTTGATAGGCAATAGTCTTACAAACTTTAATTGGTGTCACTTGGCCTAAGGGTTAATGCATATAATTCATGTGTTACTTAGATTTTTGGGTTTAATTAAATGCCCCTATTGCTGTTATTTGTTTGTGTTTTCTTCTACAACCCCTCTAGCTGTAGGAGTTATTTAGGTATGCAGTGAAGCACCCAAGGTAGGTGGCGGTTTATTAATTAGCTAGTTTTGTTTGTATGTTTTGAGTAACGACAAGGCACACATTTTTTATAATCTTTCTGTTCAATATAAAAGCCCAAATCATATGTTGCCTAGTCCTTATACCACGGCATATTCTGCCGAGAGTTAAAAGAGCTAGCCGAGGTCTTGTCAACCCTTCGTTTAAGAGCGGCACATGAGATGATCAAGTAGTTATAATTGAAGTATGTCTAATTGAATTTCCTTTGCGAAAGTAATTCATTAAATGATATTAAAAAGACAAGACTATAGACTATAGGTAACTAATCTGACTTTTACAAATAACAAGGCAGAATAACTAGTAATTTCTTTTAGAATTTAGATAATTAAATAAAGTATATTGAAGTGGCATTAGCTTCTATTATTAACCCCACGTAGAATACATTTATTTACATAATGGTTAATGATTGAGATTTTATAATAATTAGCCCCGCAATATTGCCAAATTTTTTTGGTGTCCGAAAAGTATTTTTTCTACGACCACTACTAAAAGTAGGCCTTTTAGTACTAGCTTGTCGAACTCAAAATGACTTATTAATTTATTATACATCAGCGCGCTTAAGGTGAAACCAGCTGTTTACTTTTAGCACATGCGCTAAAAGTAAACAGCTGGTTTTGAATTTGTGTATTTTTAAGTAGAAGTGAGGTTATAAAGCTATTCTAATTACTTCTTTCTTTAGAGGTAAAGTGTTTTTTAAATAATTAAAGCATTATTTAATGAATAAAGTAAAATGTGTACCATTATAATTACCTATGATACCTAACTTTGACAACTACCGACTGCAGAAACAGTCACATGTGCCGGTCATGGCCATCTCTTTACTATGACATAAATTATAACTGTCATAACTGCAAAACTTTGTCAAATCGACATTTATGGATTATAACAGTAAATTTAAGGTCGTAAAAAAAATATTGTATGCAAACCCGACATGTTATGAACTCAACATTCGGCTTGGTTTCATAATTTTCATGTCTCGTGCATAAACATTCACATTTAGCACTTGTTGCATAAATAGCTATTTTGTTCTACTGCATCGAAAAGCTATCAATTTCAGCAGCGTTTAGCGGCCGAAAACTCCTACTCTTTTAACTAGTAATTTTTACTTTTCTGCAGTAATAACCATAGTAACAAAAAGTAACAACCATTTCCATTGGTTAAAATCAAAATAGACACTCCCATTTTGCGGTATGATCATGACCGCCTCGCCTTTCCCCGACTTCATTGATAAAACTGCCATTTTATAATTTGAAAAAAACGCTTAAAAACAACAGAATACAAAATTATGTATGTAACTCGTGTTATTTATGAGCTTTTCTCGCTGCGCTCGTTTGGTCATAAACTGCGGCTCGTCCAAAAAAGTTCTTAATTTCATACTTGTAACATAAATAGCTGCGCTGGTACGTTTTCTAATTAGTCCAGCTTATTCTATTTTAGATACAATTGACTGATATATCAGGTAAATTCATGCTTAAATTATAATTCTTTAATCCTATTATCAAATTTAAATAAGATATGTCGGTAACACAGACCTCCACTTCATCTAGTCTAAATTAGACGCATATATTTAACCTCCTCGTTTCGTAGAAACACTACTGTATTTTAGCAATAATTTACAGGTAAATGATAAATTTCCTTAACTTCCTATGAATACTAACTTTTACTGGTTTTCCAACAAGGTTAATCACGTTTCTGTAGGTTCATTTACGTAGGGACCTCGGTAGGTTGCAGCCGAGGTCACAGTGAAAATTGTGATCGTTCGGGCCGAAGCGGTTGAGAGTTCAACTCCCGGCACGGGCGGTCTAGATTATCACTTAATTAATGCTTAGCTTTAAGTGACGCCCGCGCCCCCTGAAGTATTGCGCGAGCGGTTCCGGGGGGCAACGCTAGTTGGTAGAAGAAAAAAAAGGTTCATTTAAGTAAGCCCTCAGAGGGAATACCAGGTGGCTTCTGGAGATGTCTGCACAGTTGAAACGGTGTTTAATGGCTGTTCTCGTTGGAGCGGCACTTCCTTCAGGTTCAACACAGTTCTATAACCTCAGAGTCTCTAACCTCTTTTTATGTTGGAAAACTCTCAACTCAAGCGTAGAAATTAGATTTCAGCTATCCTCTAGGTTCTACCTTTCAATTATGTATTACCGTTTTGACTTTTATTCAATTGTCACGCATATTGTCACCCAGGAAAACGATAAATTAACACTTTACTGGCAAAATTGTATTTATTAAGTGTAACTTTTCATCATTAAAAAATCTGCCAGGCAACCAACTCAGTTCATATACAAACATGATAAGTCACGTCACCAAATTTACATACTTTATTAATACTATACCTGCAATTCACTTAATATAAAAAACTGAAATATGAATTATCTAATTCACATTAAATAACAATCAATATGCACATACATTTAATAAATTTTGTAGATCATAATTACAATATACAAGGTGATTCATAATTAGGTGTAAACAATTTAATCAAAGCTTTTTTAAGCCAAACCATAGCAATTAACTTAATATACCTTAGTATTAGTACCACAATGCACCCATAAAAGAATACAAGATATTAATAAAAAAAATTCTATATTTGGAAAGTGAACATTTAAATTTTTAAAATCGAGTAGACTGATTTTGATAGTCAAATTTAATTTTTAAACAATATTAAGGCAGTGGCTGTGATAAACAGTCATTAATTGTTTGATATATTCACTTATAATACCATGAGTAGTCAAAGTTATGTCGACTATTTTTGCGGTGGTGTCACGAATGTCCATTGCGCTTAGGTACGATTAGGACGAGTGCGATAGCACGAGTCCTAATCCCAAGCGCAATGGACATGAGTAGTGATACCACCGCAAAAATAATCTACTTAACTTTGACTAAGAATGGTATTCGAGGGACTATTTAATGAACCAAACTACTTTTTCAAATTAGTTTTCAGTAAATCTAGCAACAAATTACGTGATTTCTATAGTAACAGCACACTAATATTGACTTTTTTTAATAAAAATCACAGTTGTTTAAAATAGCCACTTGAATACCTTCTAGGAAGATATATCCACTGATATTTTTTTGATTGGTCAAGAAACGTCAAAATTCTGGATTTTCATTGGTCACTTTTTGACAGATGACAGGTGAATTGAATAGTCCGTAGTATTTTTTAAAAGAACATTTTTTTTTCGAAAGGGGTGATTTTGCTGTGCCAAGGAGTTCCAACTTCAATGCGTTGGATTTCTTTTTATGGGGCTTTTAAAAACAGCTGGTTTACTGTGAGGTAATTAACACCAGGGAACAGCTGCAGCAAATAATTTTCTCCTAATAAAATTCGTGTAAACTATAATTTTCAGTAATTGTATGAATCGCTAGTACGAAGGTGCCATGCTTGTATTGCAGCTGTAGTGGAGCATTTTGAACATTTGCTACAGCTTTCTACTCTAGTCATTGTTTTGTTAATTTTGTGTTTATGATAACGTATTTTCAAATTAATCGGAAAATGACTTTTCAAATTATAGTCACAAATAGATTTTTTCTTCATTAACACCGTGTAAGGGAGCATTAGGTTAATTTGGTCTAAAGAAGCTTTGATAAAATGTTTACACCTAATTATGATCCACCCTGTATAGAACCTTATAAATTACTTTTAAGAAATCGGTCAATAAAATTTAAAATAGAGTTTTGCTCTAAAGCTGTGCCATGGCCAAGTTAAGATTTTTTTTTTGTTTGCCTTATCCAGTTGCGCACACCGATTACTCTGAGATCTTTTTCAATCGAGTCCAAATCCTTTGTACAGAAACGGCAAATTGTCTATTTTTTGTCTTGCGTAAGGTTATTTTTGTATAGTCCATAATTTTCTTCTTTCAGTGCAACATAGTGTAACCGTAGTAGTCTATTAGTATTTATTGTGATAGCTGTATCCGCTCCAGCATACAGTTCATGGTTGTCCCACATAATCCATATACTGTCATATATTTTGCTCAAAATTCTCTTCAAAGCACAGTAACGTTTTTTTTTTCTGTTAAGCGTTTCTGCTTCTGAAGGACACACACAATTTATTTGCGCAAAAGAAATGCAATTGTGCTGGTGCTCTACTTTATTAGTCTGAAAAATACAGCACTACTGATCGAACAAGGGTTTTATCGATCTTAAGTTTAGTTCTTTCCTTTACAAAAGCTTGTAGCTTTGTACAAAGAATATGTGCAAATATTTTATATGCAATATTCTTGTGCACTCCAGCTGATGGCCCTCTTTGTGAATATCTAGTTTTCATATTTCTACGATGAATTCATGTACTGTTCACCGACAATTTTAAATAATTTCGCTACTTTTTTATCTTTATTGCTGCTTTCCTATTTCCGTTTGCACGTCCTCTTTAAAAAGCCTTTATTGCTACGTCAAATATTAAATTACAACAACCACCTGACAAATGTGTTGTGCCGATTTAAATATTGATTTAATCATTTGTCTATGAAGTATGGTCCAACTATTATATTAAATATTATATTATTGTAGGATATTGTATATCAAACGTTAGCTCCTGTAGAACTGACTTGTGGTTACAATGCTAATGAGTATTTGTATCTCTCCAGTAACAAAAATTCTGATTTGCTACGTCATCTGTTGTGGTTGTTGCTAATCACTAATATTCATGTATTACTAACTCTTTTAGAGGTCTTGGATCAAGCAAAAGCGGAATTCAGGAATTTTTATTCATATCCAAAACATGATTGGTAGTTACACTACCGCGTTTCTGTAGACACGTTGTATTTGAAGTTATTATTACAACTTGATTCAAAAATAAATTCTTTTTTTGGTACAGGCTCTGCAAAATGACACTTTGATGACTTTTTTACCAACATTTGCAACTCATCTTCGTCTGGTGCAATTAGCAGATTGCCATCGTCATATCTCAGGTTGTTAAAACGTTTACCACCAACTGAAACATACCTCCATCCCAGTCATCAAAAACGTCCCGCATAATGTATTCGATGTAGCTGTTAAACAATAATGGTGATAGTATACAGCTTTGGCGAAGACTTACTTGCCCCAGTTACAAACTGCTGGGAAATAGTATTGTCTGTTTTTACCTTTGTTGTATTCTGGATAAGATGTATAAAATGAGATAGAGTTCTCATTTCTTGTAATATACGCCATAGATCTTTCCATTGCACAGAGTTGAAAGCTTTTTGATAGTCAATGAAGCATAGATATACTTTGACATTATACTCTCGTGCTTTCTCTGTTATCTGGGTAAATTTAATATCTGTTCCAGTGTGCTTGTGCCTGGTATAAACCCAGTTTATTCCTTAGATACTTGAAGTAGAAGATACTTTTTCAGTCTGCTATGTATGATATTTACAAGACTTCACTGGCCGTGCGATATTAATGCTGAGTCCACCCTCTTACGTTTATTACTTCCCTCGTCTGAAAGATGAAGAAAGTATTGTAATCGCGAAAAAATTACCTTCCGAGATTTCTCCAGATCTTCACGTTTCAGGGTCCCTAGATGACGAAAAACAGGTTTTCTCAATTCAGTCTGTCTATTGGCGGTATAACTCACAAACTATTTGTTGGCGGACAAAAATATTTTCATACACATTATATATCTACCTGGCATGAAACCGAGAAAATTTCAGACAAATATATACAGGTGAGCATCTTAAATATTTATTTTTTTGAAACTTTGATTTAACTTAGCATTAGATGCAAGTAATAATTTGTACATATCGCAGGCTTGATTCTTGCCAAAAATGGGACCCGAAAGATGCAGAATAAATTCTGTACGATACAAAAAAAACAACGAATTAATGCGGAACGTTAAATAGAGCTGGAACGCAGGAATTTGAAAGGTCGCCGTAGCTCTGTAAGCGACAGCTTAAACTACCTCCAAACAAAGAAATCAAATGGGCCGGCTCGTTCGCAAGCGCTGAATTAGAGTCGCATCACCGGTAATATTAATACTTTTGGTTTAACTGAGATACAGGAAAGTAACACTTTACTTTTGTCGAGAATTCAACAGATACAGCGTAGGTGAATTTCTGCTTTACAGCGGAAGAGGTGTCAACGAAAAGAGGTTCTATTTAAGTCAGCCGGGACGCACGTAGTTACGTACTGCTCCGTAGCGCAGGTAGAAATAGCCCATTCTCCTTGCAAAGCGTTGGGATTGCGTACGCATCCGCCGGTCCTTCGAATTTCACCACCGGTAACGTTTTTTTTTATTTGAAAATGTGTTTAATTTATTAGAAATGTGAAGATATTTTTACTCCTAACTTAATTTTATTTTTAAAATTATTTACTGCCACAATATCGACGAGGAAGTTCTGGGTAGCGCCTTTTACAGATTTTCATTATAATTATATTACTTCAAGTAACAACAAAACTACATTACTTTCCTAAGTCAACCTAACCGTCAACATCTTGCACGAAACTGAGACAGATCGTAGTTAGTGTGGCCACTTGGTGTAGCGAATATAGCGAACATAGAGCACCAAGCACACATAGCATACATAGTGTAGCGCTCTGTGTGGCCTAAGCATAAGGCAATGATTATGCACGTGCTACATTCTACTGGTGAACCTTTGTTACTTCCCTCGTTTAAAAGACGAAGAAAGTTTTGTAATCGCAAAAAAAACCTTTCCAGATTTTTTCAGATCTTCACGTTTCAGGGTCATTCGATGACGAAAAACAGGTTTTTTCAATTCGGTCTGTCGGAGAAAGACAAAATTTTGCATACACATTATGTATCGACCTGGCATGAAATCGAGAAAATTTCAGACAAATATATGCAAGCTGAGGACCTTAAAAAATAAAAATTTTGTCAATGTTTTATTTAACTTAGCAATAAATACAAGTAATAATTTGTACATAGCACAGGCTTTATTCTTACCAAAAATAGGCCCCAATAGATACAGAATAAATGTTGCACGATACAAAAAGAAGCAACCAATTAGTGCGTTATTTAATAGAGCTGCAACACATGAATTCGAAGGGTCGGTGCTGCGTAGCTCAGATATAAATATCCCCCAAAACGTTAGGATTGCATACGCGGTCCGCCTGCCCTTCGAATTCGACCTCCGGTAACGTTTTCTTTATTTGAAAATGTATTCAATATATTAGAAACGTCCTAGTTTTTTGATAGATTTTCCACTTTAATTTGAAATATCTACCATACCGTTAAGTTTTGCTGATGGCTTAAATAGGTTGCAGCAATATTGTCTTTAAACTTCTAATTCAATTGTAACGAGTTTGTCATCTTCGTTTTTAATAAATGGCTTTCTAGGTTTAAACTCGCATGAGAGGTATTATATTTTCTTAATAAGTTCGCGAGATTCACTGTTGTCGGCATTTCTATTTCTGAAAAAATGTCATGAATTTGGTTAGTTCTATCTCTAAAAAGTTGTTTTATTCTTCTGTTTAATTGCGTTCTGTCGCTGGAAGAATTTTGAGTATTTACTGTTCTTCTTCACTGAATAATCTGTAGGGTTTCATATGACATCCAGTGTTTATGTTTAATTGGTTGCGTAACTGAGGCACATTTATTTAAGCTGTTAGTGATCCATATCTTCGTTGCTTGCCAGAGTTCTTCTAGTACTAGGTTTTGAGCTGGTTTGTTGGACTTTAATAGAGTTTCTTGAAACGCATCTGTGTTAGGAGGTGATAGCCGGCATTTAGTACAAGAAGATATTTTACTTGTGTATAATTTGTTTTTAAAGTTAATTAGGAGTAACTTGTGATCCGAATTGCAAATTGTTCCAGATTTCGCTTTAATATTTGTTATATCTTCAATTTAATGCCAACACATATTTACAAATGTTGGCTGGTGCCCCGCTCCTCTTGATTTCATTGCTTCCTCCACATCATCTCTCCAGCTTCTTCGAGGCCTTCCTCTCTTTCTTCGCTTTTGAGGAATCCATTTTAATATTTTCCTTGGCCACCTATTATTATCCATTTTTTTGCGTGCCCAAACCAAGTTAATTGTTTCTTTTCAATTTCGTCAGCAATAACTCCCTCTATGCCCATGTTTTCTCTAATCACTTCGTTTCTAATTTTTTCAGCTCTAGATCTTCTGAAACTTCTTCTTAGACAGTCCATTTCTGTAGCCAGTAGTTTTCGTCTGTTAGGTTTACTTAAATCCCACACCTCCGCTCCGTATACTACCGGGTGACTATAAATGATTGTGATTTTTTTCTTAGGTTGGCACTGTTTATGTTGGTGGCATTGTAAGTATATGTCAAATTCAAGGTTATCAAATTAGGTTTTGCGTCAGTTTTGACACAGAATGACTCAAAACCTAACCTGCGAACATTGAATTTGACATAGACTCACAGTGCCACCTACATAAACAGTGCCAACCTAAGAAAAAAGTCACAATCATTTATAGTCACTCGGTATTACACTTGTAAATACTTTTTTCGTTTCCTTTCTTATGTCTTTCTCTCACAGGACTAAATTTAATGCTCTTTGAGTAGATTCTACCAATTGTTGGTATAACTGCTATTCCCCTGTAGTTAGTTGGATCGTCTTTTGAACTTTTTTTGTGTATGGCTGTTATCTGGAGGTCCTCCATTCTTTTGGGGCTTCTTCACCATTCAGACATCTTTCATACAGGGTTTTTAGCATTTTCATTAGTTGTTGTGGCACATATCTTATAAATTCAGGATGTACTCCACCTGGTCTGAGAGATGTTCTTAGTTTTGTTGATGCAATTGCTTTTTGAACTTGACTAATTTGGAGGTGAATTCGACTTGTGTTATATGGTTGTTGCTCTTCTCGCATAAAATTCGGTCGTTTTTCTTCTAGGAGATTCTTAAAATGTTTTACCCAATCATCATTTCTAATACTGTTTGGGTAGATCCCTGTTTACTAATTTTATAGTCTTCCATGCTTCTGAGTTTCTAGTTCGTCCTATGTGTGGATCGATGTATTCACACTTTTAAATCCAAGATTGATTTTTCTTCTTTACTACTTCCTGTTTTACTTTTTTGTTAGCTTGCTTGTATGCGTCCCTCGTTGCTATATAATTTTTTTTGGAGTTGTTTTACGTAGAGTTGTTTCTTCTCTTTGATTTGTTTTTCTATATCCGCATCCCACCAATAAGATTTCTTTTTTGTATTTTGTGCCCCCACAGATTCTTTAGCCGCTTCTATTATAGAGGATTTCATGTGCTCGTATTTCTCCTCCGTTGTTCGCTCTGCTCGATTTAGTTTTCCTTCTAGTATTTTTCAAAATAGATATTTCGTACTATCGTGTTCTAAACTTTCGAGATTATATTTTATGCTATTTATTTTGTTCCCGTTTGAGTTATCCTCTGTCGCACCATGAGCTGCTATGTATGGTATGTATATTTTCGAAACCACCAGTGGTCAGATCCGCAATCTGCTCCCCTTTTAACTCTCACGTCTTGTATCTTAATACCGGCCTTCTGTCGTATGATGAGGTGATCGATGATTGACTTGAGTCCTCTAGTATGTTGGTACCACGTGTACTTATGTATATCTTTATGCTCGAAGAACGTGTTGGTTCCCTCGATCTAATTTGGTTCGGAAACCTTTTGTGGATTATTATCGAGATTCCTGCCTTTACCCTTTCAGATTTATCAACTCCGCTGTATAAGTGTATAAAATTCTTAGTATTTTCACTTCTATTTCCTTTTTTCTTCTTTTCTGAGAGGAAGGCTATATCTATTTTTCGCTGGATAAATTCTAGGATAATTTCTTGTTGTTTATTCCTAAGGCCTAATTCAAAGTCCATTTTCTTTGCTGTTGTCTATTATTATATCCGTCCGACGTGCGAGGCAATTTACTGAGTTTTTTAGCAGTTTTGCAAAAAATGCAAATTTTACGTGAGCGAGGAGCTAGCCCACTATACAATCCCCAACCGTGGAGGACCGGAGGTATCTCGCTTTGTGTGGCTTCTCCCCTAAGGTCTGTTCGGCATGGGAGACCCTACCAGTAGTAAAACTACCCCCGACATAGCCCTTTAGTTCCTTGAAGCACGCAAGCCCACACACCCGGCTAACAGCCTTCGTCAAGGTGGAGATACCCAACTGTGTGGGTTTTTACGGAATTATAAAGAAAAGAATAGTTTAAAAGCTCGGAGTGGTAAACTTGGTAAACATTTTAATTTTTTATTTTCTTACGTTTTTTTATCGCAAAACACTGGATAGATTGTTTATCAGTTCTTTCCCAAATATTTAATTTTTAAGTACGCTAACTTTAACTTTTTTCGAACACGACTATCACCCAATATATGAGTTACTGTTTTTAAATGTTCTGATTACCACAGACAAATTCTTACTGTATTAAAAATAAAGGGTACCTAACCATTATCCTGAAAGTTTTTCAGTTTAAAGGTATGGAAGATTTATATCATCGCTGTTAACCTTTCAGGCGGAACGGAAACAATAGAAGATCGTTAATCAGCTATTCTCTTCACATGGGCGTAGCACGATATGATTTTTATAGTAACACGAGTACAATGCGGATGAGAACACACGAGCATTGACAACTTCCATTTTAGGGCAGTTGCGACTGAGGCGGCGACAAGAGTTGCGAATTCCCTCCAGATTGTCAGTTGGGTGGGTATTCACTTACGACACATGCTTGAGCAAAGGTGTACGGCTGTATAAGGTAATACATTGATGAATGATGAATGGTTCTATTCACACGGCAGCGGTTAATTGTCTTATTATGATTCTAGTCAGATAACGCATTCTGTCACGGTCTAATCGCAAACTGCAGCCCCGCCCACAGCTATTGTGGTCAGGTTTTAATAATGCGCAAAGGGACCGCTTATTTCCTTAAGGATATGCTGCCCCGTCGCAGTGGATTACGGAATAACTCTGCAGCACGACCTGCATTTTCAACACAGCTAGATCTTTTAAAATTAAAGTAATTTTTAACACATTGGCAGGGGTTGTAGACCACAAATATATATATATATATACATGTGGCAATATTAAATAAAATTAATTTAAAATCCTGATGCAGTTCAGATTCCTAAATTTATTCTACCATTCAAACCCTACGTGACATATTTTTTAACCGCATCGCTATTATTAGTGAGATAAATACTTGTACTATATTTTTAAACTATCCTTCTTTATGAATCTAGTTTTGTTGTCCTCAGGGTGAAACAGTGTTTTTTCGAGATGCAACAGCCATAAAATATTTTTTTAGGTTTTATACATTTTAAAGCAAATTAAGCACCTGTAGGCTGAATTTTACTATTGATGTTGCAATCATTTGGTAATATTGTCTAATTACGTGATTCACTATGACTCGTATTTTCCAATTATACACTAACTCTGAAGTGGTAGGTTTAAAGAGAAATTTGGGACATGGTCTGGCACCGGACAAATAGCTACAAATTTACAAGTGCAACTGTATGGAGAGTTCTAAAAGAACGGTTACGTTATCCATACCATATCCAATACATTCAGTTTCTAATTAAAATCCTTATTACTGATGAAGCTCAGTTTATAAAATCGCAACCATGAATTTTCACAAAAACACATGTGAGCACAAAAGCATGCGTTAGTCAAGCACAACATCAACAGAATTTTACTTGCAATATTAGGGCTGGTATAATTTGGGATTGTTTCATTAGTTGTTTTCCCATGTACACTCACTGACCAACGTACATAAACTGTTTAGACGATCTGCACCTCTGGATAATGCCATTGCCATTGCCTGATTTCTATTTGTGGAGACAGCTTACAGATTTTGTTTATAGAACTACATTTACTATTGGACACGTCCCTCGAGAAAGTATTTGAGGCGTTCAAATCATTAGGGACACTGCAGTAATCTTCGAACGTGTATAGCAGTCGACCAGACCACACTATGAAGCGTGTATTGCAGCTCTTGGGAGACATATCGAATATTTAATTGCATTGATTTTCATTACTGTACTCTCCAAAGAAATTAAAATATAGTTAGGTTTCTTACGATGGTTGTATTTCGCAATGGAACCTTTGGAGGATATATGCAATGGTCTTTAGCCCTCAAATCAGCTCTGATTGCAGTACAAGCAAATAACAAATCAAATCACTAAAGCACAGAGTTGTAATAATGCAGGCATCTGAGAAAATTCACATAAATTGCCAAATCATAATAACACTGGTATAAATGGCCAATGACATTGATTGTATTTGAATAGGCACAGAAATATGGAAACTCAAATTCCGTGTATTGGGTTTAGCAATTTAATTTTAAGCATAATATAATAGATTTGGACAAAGTAGAAGCCGAATCTAAATTAATTAGGAACTGGCACAGAAAATTCAAGTTAGACACAGCTTAAAAAAAGGAAGCGTATAAAGTAAAGTCATTAGGGAATAAATAGGAAATGAACATTTTTAGAATAAAG
Source organism: Agriotes lineatus (assembly GCA_940337035.1). NCBI lineage: Eukaryota > Metazoa > Arthropoda > Insecta > Coleoptera > Elateridae > Agriotes > Agriotes lineatus. The sequence continues at coordinate 255,485 of CALNHX010000612.1, read as the reverse complement.
GTGAGAATAAAAATTACCAGAAAGATAAGACAAAGAACATAGAAAAGCCAGGCAAGTCATTTATTATATGCAAATACAAGACTTGGGAATTTGAAGAGATTGCAGTGGCAAGAAATTAAATGGAATTCAAATAGCAGGAAATGAGACAATATTGGTGTATTAAAAAACGATTCAGTGTAGTGATAAACAATGGGCATTTAAGTGTTATAAAATCAAGTGAGTGGCGCATTAAAACGATGAGAAATGAACAATTTAAAAGACAATAATTTTAGTATGTAAGAAATTGTAATTAAATTACCAAATATGTTAATTTAGTTTATAAGTTGTGTAATTGTACATGGTTGAACTTCCTGAAGTTAAATTTGTAGACAGTGTTTTGTCAAAAACGACCGAGAGCAGCAATTGTTTTGAATAAATTGGTGAAAGTTGCCTGATTTTTGCTCTGACTTTAAATAAAGAATTTTAATAGAAGGCATAAAAATATTTAAATAAAAATAGCACCATCGTGATCAGCGAATTGCAGTGTATAAGCACAATTGGAGGCAAGATTTTCCAAGCACTTGAGTTATTTTGCGTTCCGAGGCGACTTCGGCAGAAACGGCTACGAGACCAGCTCCCGCAGAACCAATTTCCAGCATCGTGGGAAGGCCTACGGTGTCAAGATTGTTCCGGCAGCGCCGCACACCAGGTCTCAACACAGCACAGCAGTCCGAACAGTCCGGGGGCGCAGATTTCAGCCAAGATCACCATAAAGGGGTTGCGACTCCTACAGATGTGAGGTTAGTTTATTATCAAATTTTTATCTGCGCGATTGGCATGAAAATCACATCATACCTTAATTATGACCTGGAGAACAAGAAAATCATAAAAGTTCCTGTGCATGGCGAGGTGTTTTCCCAGGATTTACGAAATAAATCGTCAGTTGCAGGTCCCAGTAAACAAAAGCAGTTTTAAGCGTCCTTTTAGAATGGGCCAATGATAGATTTGCCTGAAAAACAATAGAACGATAAGACGCTACTTGAAGGCGCAATTATTCAAAATCTTACCGTAAAAAATCTGTTCATTTAATTGCTTGATAATTCAGTTTACACGCGAGCTGACAGGTAACTTGAACTTCTTGTGCGAGATTTTGACATTTCAGAATAGCGACGGTGCAGTACGCTCCTTTTTAGATCCCCAGTCCACTTTTTCAGTGGCGTACCGTTAAAATTTTAAACTTACAAATTTAGGAACCCCAGACCCGAGAATTTGAGTTTTTCTTTTCATGTCTCTGTTTTCAAATGAGCTAGCGAAGTTATTGTATCAGATGAATGGATTAAATAAAGAGCAAACTACCATAAGAATAATTCTTAATTTGGCGTACCCAACAAAATAAGTTAATCAGTCAGTTTGATCATAGCAAATAGTAAAACTAAATATTGTGTGGTGACTTATTTTATTTACACATTTTTAATTACATTAATTATCTCCTGCACAGAAGTCATTGCAATATGTATCGATGAAATTTTTCAATCCCTCGGACAAGGGATACACTTGCAAAGTTTGATAATACCCACAAGACACGCCCTGTAGAAAGTAATATAAATTAATATTTAATATACATATATATATATATATATATATATATATATATATATATATATATATATATATATATATTGCGAGTTCCAACCGTTTCTCGCATCCAAATCTCAATTTCTTTCTGTATTCTTGGAGTTCTTTGTTTTACATAGCTTCCTGAACTCCAGCTTTCCAGCTTTTCCTGGACCGGCCTCTTTTCCGTCTGATACGTGCTTGTCACTCACATACTTGTTTTGGTAATCGTCATCTGTAATCCGTCGTAAATCGCCATACCATTTTAACCTCTTCGTCAGGACTGTGTCGATTATCGTAGTGGCTATTCCCATTCTTTCTTTAATGTCTATATTGCTTATTCGGTCAAGTCTAGTAAGGCCAGAGCATCTCTTCCAGTAGTCCATTTCTAGAGCTTTTATTCTATTTTCATCCCTCTGGTTCATGACTTATAGTTCGCCCCATATAGGGTTATACTCTCTATTATTGTCTTGTATATTTTAATTTTAGTTCGGTTTGTTATGTTCTTACTCTCTAATAGAGGGTTAATTTTTCACATTGCTGTTCGACCTTGACTAATTCTACTGGAGATTTCGGTTTTATTACTTACGTCGTTACGTATGTGTACACCAAGATATTTATATTGGTTCGTAGTTTTGATGGTTTGGTTTTCAAGCTTTAAATCGGAGGCTTGACCTCCAATAACAAGATATTCAGTTTTATCAAAATTGATCTCTAAGTCCCATGTCTGATGTTCGTCGTGTAACTTTTTCAGCATGTAATCATCGCGAACTTCAGTCAATACTACCTAGTCATCAGCAAAAAACATCAAGTGTATTTGATTATCTCTAAGATCTATGCTCATGCTTTTACATTTTTTATTCCAATTTTGTAAAGTTCTACTAAATACATTTTAAATAAAGTGGGTGCTATACAACATCCTTGGCGGAGGCCAAGGTTTGTAACCATGATTTTATTTGAAATGGCCTGACCTACTTTCACATAGTTGGCCATATTACTATATAAACGTTTAAGACCATGGATTAATGTATTTTTAATTCCTTTCTTTTTCATGATTTTCCAGAGCTTGACTAGGGGTACAGTATCATAGGCTTTTCGTAAATCTACAAATACTACATGTGTTTTTAAGTTACATGCTAATCATTTTCAATAACCTGCGTTAGGCAAAAAACATTATCTGTACAACTGTACACTGTTTCTCGTCTTCTACTAGGTTTCTTTTTATCTTATTTTTTATTATTCTTTCATACAGCAGTTAGCTAATTATTACATAATTTTCTAGGCGATCTTCCAGACAAAATTAGGTACACTTAGGTGCCGCCGGCCGCCAGCTCAGCGATCGGAGGCGTGTAGCTCTTTAAGAATAAAACGGTAGAACAGTAATTAAATGAATGCAGAAGGCGCCAACAAATTTCGAAATAACGGCGAATGCACTCCGGTGTTCTAACGAGAATTCGTAAACTCAATATTCAACACTATATTACACTTCCTGAAAGATAGCTCCAAACAAAAGTAATCAACCGTAACTAAACTCACCTTGTATATTGGCATAAAGAGCATATAATTCCGGGTAAATATCACAGTACAGGTATATTACAATTATCACATTAACAGTTGCATCGATCAGAATCGCAGGATCGATCGAGATTAATTAATTATATGCTAAAACATACTTACAGTCTTACAACACAATGCAGCAATGTTACAAATTGCACAAGTTAAAAGGGGAAGCTCCGCAAGCTGCTTGGCCCACAGAACTTCCTGGGCTCAGTCTTGGAGGAAACTTAAACGCGGTTTCGGGCTCTCGGCCAATAAATTCGTGCGGCCGTTGCTGGTGTTTTTCAGCGCGATCTACACAGCGACAGCGAGGTTAGAATGCCAAACCAGGAGGTAAAACAACCCCCAAACGGGTTCTTCTTGTGCCCTAGGTAGGCGCTGGCAACAAGGGGAAAGCGGCTCCGCAAAGGTTCAACACCGTCGGCTTACAAAACGCCTGCACTGGTCGCCGTGGATACGGGGAACAAGCGAGCGTCGCACCTGATTCGGAGCGGCAATCGGGCCCAAAATTTCACTGGCTTACGAGGGGCGTTCAAAGCGTATTGCAATTCGGGCATTGAAACGACTAATAGCAATTAAATTCATTTATTACTTCTCAATGTAGTCCCCTCTAAGTCCAATACATTTGCCCCACTTCTCCTTTAGCGACGCAATCCCCCGAAAAAAAAGTTTCCTCTTGTCCTGCAAACCACGCTTCCGTCTCCTCTTTAAGGCTTTCGTCGTTTGAAAACCGGCGCCCCCGAAGATATTTCTTGAGGTTTCGGAATAAGTAAAAGTCGCTAGGAGCCAGGTCCGGACTGTAAGGTGGGTGGTTAAGTTGTTCGAACCCGCAGTCCTTCAGGGCAGCCTGTGCAACTCTGGTCTTGTGAACTGGAGCATTGTCATGAAGTAGAAAGATCCCTTTGGACAGTTTTCCACGTCTCTTTTCTTTAATTACGCTGCGCAATTTTTTCAAAGGTTGTGCATAATATTCTGCATTAATTGTAGTTTTGTGTGGCATATAATCGATTAAGAGCGCCCTTGGCAATCCCAAAAAACAGACGCCATGATCTTCCCAGCAGAGGCCTGTGTCTTGAATTTTTTCGGAGCTGGAGATTCCGCATGCTTCCATTGCATCGACTCTTGTTTCGTTTCGGGGTCCCAGTGGTGAAGCCATGTTTCATCTCCAGTCACAAGTCGAGCCATAAAGTCATCTGGATTGGAATTAAAGAGGTCGAGGAGCTCGCGTGATGCTTCCATTCTGCAGTGCTTATCCTGAATAGAAAGATTTCTGGGCACCCACCTGGCTGACACTTTCGACATGTGCAGAGTGGCATGGATGATGTTGTGAACACTCCCTTGTGAAACACCAATCTCTTGGGCAATTTCTGATACGTTTATACGCCTATTTGCGAGTATCAGTGACTCAACCCGAGACACACGTTCATCATCGGTTGTAGTTGTTGGTCCTCCGCACTTTGGATCACCTTCAATGCTCTGACGGCTGTGTTTGAATTCTTTAGACCATCTAGTGACCGTAGCATACGAAGGCGCATCCGATCTGTACACTTTCGATAAGCGATCAAAAATTTCCTTTGCATTTACACCCTCTTTACACAAAAACTTGATGACGCTTCGATACTCTAACTTCTTTAAACTACACTCAGCCATATTTCACAACTGACAGAAGGAAAACAAAAGCAGATAGGACAACCAATTTTTGCAAGCAAGGGTAACTAGATCTAATGTATCAAACAAAATTTGCACGAAAATCTAAACTTTGCTAGATACCCCCAAATTGCAACACACTTTGAACGCCCCTCGTACGTCAATTAAACCGGCGTTTAATGCCTGGCACTGCTTGCTGTGAAAAGGGAAATGGGAGTCCAACGATAGAATACACAACTACAGGGGGTCCTAGCGCGTCTAATTACTCACCCCAAATATCGATTCCGGCACATGGAGAAGCTCGTGGTTGCAATTACAAAAAATCCGCACAAGGCGTAGGAAAACTTCCCCTCGTAAGCTCGGGGCATCTCACCAATACGCAAAACTAACCAAAAGCCTTATTAAATATCCCCAAAAGCTCTTTAATTGCTAAACCACCATACGGCTTGTTTTAAAGCTGCGAGCGGAAAGAACGCGTCGAAATCAACAATCGGCATTTCTAAGATAAAAGCGCATCGAGGTTATCGCAGCCAAGTGCAAACCAGCCGCGCGACGCGCGGTAAATACCATTCGAATTCGAATTTAAAAAGGCGGAGTAATCTAAACGTAACACAGCTTACTAAGAGAGTTCGTGACCCTAATCTCTCTATAGTTGGAATTTATACGATTTCCTTTCTAGTACAGATTGCTAATATATGCGGTTTGCCATTCTTGTGGTAGATCGTTTCCTTGTAAAAATTTATTAAATACGTATGTAAGCATTTCAAACAAAATCTCTGGTCCATTTTTTATTAATTCTATTGGTACTCATGCTGCTTGGCCATTCTTCATATGTTGTAAAGCCATTTTGAACTCTTTTGGTGTTATTTCTTATTCTTCCGCCGACTCATTTAAATCATCGCAATCTTATATGTTTTAACTTTTTAGAAATTGAGGTCTATCTTCTCTCAGCGATTTTTGATAATGTTGAACCCAATTTTGTAAACTTATCATCTACAACTTTGAATATTCTTTTCTGTCTGTTCTCATATTCCGTATTATTCTCCATGCTCCTCTCGATCGGGTTGCACTTACATAAGTATTTATTTCCTCGCACTTCTTCCGCCAGCTGGTGTTTTTTGCTGTTATTACCTGATGCTTAACTCGCCGACACGTTTCTCTATACTTTTTACAATTTATTCTAGCTCAGTTGTCCACAACGAACATTTAGTTTTATATTGATGCTGAGTTCGTTTTGCAAGAGCTTCGTGGGCAGCATTTTTAATAAAATCTATAGAGTAAGTCCTTATCATCACTATGAACATGTTATATAAGCAGCTGAGAACAGCAGAACTAAAATGGTAATTACTAGTAAGGCATTTTAGTTGCATCAGAAAAATTCTGTTATAAACTGTAGTTGTTGGGCTCTTTTGATGTTGTTATTTGGTGCTATTTTTGACTAATCTTTTGAATCACTTTCAACCTTTTTCTGTTCTGCTTTACAACTTAAATAATGTATGACAATTCAAAATTAGTCGGCGTGAATTTGCCGTCGTTTTCGCTCCAGAACTGAAACTACTAGGTGTTGAATAAAAAATTGGATATGCTTTTGCACCAAATATAGGTGAAGGCATCTTCTTGAGCCATGTTCTTTGCTTACAGAATTCGCGCCTTTTTAATTTTCGCTTCGAAAGCCGTTTGACGTGTTGGTGCCATGTGCGGACTCATCCGCCGGAGCCGTCGTCCTAGGTGAGTGGGCTGATACGCGGTTATTGTTTGATTCCTCCTACATTTTTCTAGGTTCTCTTTTGCGCATCCCGACTGGAAAATTCTTGCTTAGGGCGATCTACACCTTCCACTAAAAACTGCTCGACGCGGAATTCGAACATTCATTTTTGCCCTCAACCAAATTTCTTTTGCAGATATGCGATTGTTCGTCGCCCACTGTCAATAATTACCTTCTGCGCTACACAAGTCTTTAATTTCTATGTAATATTCTATTCTATGTAATATTCCCAATTGCAAAAGGAACAGCAGGCGGCTGACTTCATGACCCGAATTAATCGGCTATTATAGCGAAAGTTAGCATTGAAATTTAACCGATGAAAGAATTAATGTTATGTGAAATCTTCGCCCTCGACAAGGCATTATCGATAACATTACGTGTATCGGCAGTTTCTTTGGAGCGCTAATAACAATTAGCTGGTTCAATTTCTTAATTTTGCTATTAGGTGCTGTTTGTACACTTAACTGTAATGTTACCCGCTGTATAAATAATTCTTCCTTTTGGGGCCGTTTGGATCTGCTATCACAGAGTAAATTTTAATTCATTAATTAATGCATCGCTTAGCTTAACATATAGCTTAAACGGGAGTATTTGATATTCTGCCGTTGTTCTGATGTTCGTGTACAATACACCGTATTCACTCTCATAGGTTATTTGGATTTTATTGTAAGCAAAAAAATATTTCCAGCCTGTTCAACGGAACCTGATTTGGTAAGTGAATATGGCTCCCTTAGCGATTGACTTATCGTTGTTCCTACTAATTAGCGAATTAATTGAGTACCTCTGTATACCCAATACTTACTCTCCGGCATTTTTGAGCAGATTCTCTGAAGAAAATAATAGTTATGACGTTGCGATATTTTCGTGAATGTTAGGCTTTGTTTAATAATGGTGTAACACAATTTGCACCCTACTGTTTACATGCACAAAAGTGAATATCGTCAACTGAACATTTCCGTGATAGTGATTTTTAGTTTTAGTCATTGCTGTCAGGTGGTCGATATCTACAGTACGCACTCGAAAATTCCACAGAAACTCAAATTTAGTATTGTTTGATGTAGGTATTGACTTCTATCTTTGTTTGAGAGGCTTTGAAAAAGTTAAGGTTCAAAGAGTGGGGGTGAATAAGACATAGACTCCAAGAAACAATTTCGTGGGGTGATATTATGTATTTGGACAAATTTAGATGTTATCATGGTAAAGATCATCGACGTCAACATGTGTGTCATACTACCGGAAATAGTAACTTCAATATAATCAACCAGTTGCCGCTATATTTTTTAGGAAAGTATAGCTACCTCCAGATCTACTAATTATAACGCACGATCTTACTTTTTCCAGACTTCGTGCAGTGTAGCAAGTGAGAGACGTTGCACTAATATTGTGATAACACAGAGGTACATGAGCAAGGTTTAAAACAGCCATCAAAGCTTTTATGGCTTTGACATAGTACTAACGTGACAATAATCCGTGTATCATTCATTATGTCTTAAAGAAGCATGATGGTTATTTTCAAACTGTTAAATAAACGTTAGTCTATGTTTCTGTTCTTTTATGTTTATTGCTTCCTTTTGCAATCATAATTGTAACACTGGAAAGTCGTTTAAGATTTTATATCCCTGTACTAGTTTATGTTAACAACTAAAATAACTTCAAACTGTCAGTAACCTTGTTTTAATATTTTTTTAATGTATCAACATGAGATCTTAAAAAATATTGTTCTATGAAGAAAAAGTGTTACAACGTTATAAGAGTAATATCACATAAGTAAATATCTCTAGCTATTTTACCATGCCCGTAATTCGCGAATAATTTCTAGGACAATCAGATTTTTGTTCAAAAACAATGTTATTTTATAACAAATGAATCTTTCCGCAACATTTGTAAAAAAATGTGATTAATGTTTGTGTAGATTCTTCGCAGATGGGAAATATTTTTCATTATGGAGACCAGCACCATATATAACTATAAACTAACGACATTGACACATTTGTCTGCAAAAAAATATATTCTTTGTACGATATACATACTTCTAAATATTAAGAAAGCATTCTATATAAGACAATTTTAGAACAAATTAAAAAACCAAATATTATAGGTACTACAGAATTTAAAAGCAAATATGTTTTACTCTAACAAATAAAAAAATTGATAGATAGTAAAAGAAGGCATTTGATAGCTTAATAGCATTATTTGCGTTATCAAATGCTATATATCAAACGACATTCTAGAATATTTCCATGGAAATTTTCAAGTTAAAAACAAGTTCATTTACCTTTGCAACTATGTATTACATACCGCGCAAGTGGGATATAAATTAGCCAGCAATTATGGATTATCAATTTGATCTGGAATATATAAATACGACGTTGTGTTATTAATTGACTTATCAAACGTGTTTGCTGAAGCTATAAATCATAGATAACCACTTATTGGCGAGGTGTTTTCACGACGTTTTTATGCTTGCACGGTGTCATGTTTCTGATACAAGTTCATTATGATGAGATTCGATACTGCTGATGTACCGCAAAGCTCCAAATTGCTGCAAGTCTTATGCAAAGTATAGGGTTTAAGCACCATTAAATAATTAGATTTCGGTTTGCAGCAAAAAAACTCGATTATTTAAATTGGCCATTTCCGTCACTCTTTTGCCTGAGGAGATTTCCGACGTTAAGTAGGAAGGTAATCGTTAAGGAAACAAGGTTTCCGCTGTATATCAAATTTGATTTGAGAAGTAGTTTGCTACGGTTGCTGTGACAAGGGGCAGACTGGTAGCCGTTGAACTTAGTGGCAACCAAATATTTTACCTTTTCTTTTACTTCTCGTTAGAACTTTAAGTTTTCTTGTAAAGATACAATGGTTTATTAACTAAGCAATAAACAAATTAATTCTTACTAAAAGTGCTGTGAAATTATACGTGCAAATTAAAATTTATCGCGGAAACCAGAGGAAGCTTAATGCTATTCCAGTTCTAACAAAACCTTATTTCCAGACAATATAATTATCAAAACTCCAAAAATATTGAATAAAGTGTGTTACGCTGTTTATGTTGCAACTCATCTGTTTCTCAGATGAATGTTCATTTTTATATGACGATAGTATATTGAAAAACTAGTGTTACAATGACCATTATTTTAATACGAATACAATTTATACAATGACCCGTCAGGCGCATTGCGCAACGTAGATATGAGTATTATAACTGGACATTGTAATACTTGTTTTATACTAGTTTTCCTATTTTGCCGTAATTCACATTATATATTAGAAAATACGTTATTGCTAGAAAAACTTGAAGCCCCATGGTTGGTACCACTGACAGGTATCTAATAAACATTTGAAATATTTGAAAGTTATTCGTTTCTTGACAACAAAATAAACAATTTCTTTGTCAATAAAAGTTTGTCAAGTTAAGTAAATAAGAAACAAAATATTACTTCTAATTTACATCTACAAATGGATTCAGATCATTCAGATCAATCTTCTTGCACTCCGTGCGAGGTAAGCAATATTGCCAATAATGTTGTCTATGCATTATTACCTAAAAAAGATAAAATATAAAAAAGCGAATAAAAACTTTTGTAAATTATGTGATGACAATAGTGTGATAAATGCAAGGGGGAGTATTATGTTAGCATATTTTCAAGTTATGAGTTAAACAAAAAGGGCCTCTACAATGCGGTCAAACTATTCCATGCTTCGAACTTGTTTGTCTCTATACATGGAAATGCATCTGTCTAAATATTTAAAAGTAACTGCATTCGTTTCATTAACGGTGCCAGTGATGATACGATTTTGGCAATGAATGTAGGTTTACGGTTGTGATTTAAAATGTACTTTCCGCTGCGTCAAGTTATAAGGTTAGTTTATGAAGCCAATTTAAATGCTGCGGACGTGAAACTTACCGGACATATAAAGAAAGCTGCTCCGAAGCTAATTCCAGGCATTTCAAACCTTCAGTTAGCTTAGATATGATATTGGAAAATGTAGAAGTGAGGTTAGGATTCTGCAGTTCGATTTGAGAAACCTTTTAGATCTGCTCACTGAGTTGTTGTAATTAATATCGAAAACACTGTACGACCAGCAATTGATAAAATATCATAACTTAAATTTGTAGCAGATAGGCTCTAGTGAAGCATTTTAGTTTGCATTTGACCTACTCTCCAGTGGCGTACAAATAAATTTAAAAAAACTAACTGTGACCCATAACCTGTGTAAGAGCTCATGTTCTGCCGTGAGTTTGGCCAACAAAATTTAAATTGCAGGTATATTAAATTACAAGTAGGGGCTTACGATCATTTATTTAAATTTGAGTTACTATACAGTGTGTCCCAGGATCGATGTTACAAGAGGTGAGATGGTCTAAAAATTTTTGAATTTTATTTTAAGGGATTCGGTCCTGCTTGGATTGAAAATAATTTTAAGAATATTTTCAGTTTTTGAAAAACAAGTAGGCATTAACTGGAAAGAGAAAACTATTTTATTTTCCGGTAAACTACCCTTTCTGTTCATGATACGGCAAAATTTTATTAAGAAAAATTGTTTAGAATGATAAATTATGGCTCTATGCAAAATTTCAGAAAGATCTGTCGACTTATAGAACACCGTTATTTTTTAGATAATTGAACGTTATTTTCAGGTAAACTACCCTTTTTGTATATGATACGGTAAAATTTTATTAATGAAAGTTGTTTAGAAAGAAAAATTATGACCCTATACAAAATTTCAGAAGGATCTGTCGACTTGGATTAAAACGGTATTTTTTAGATTAAACAAATTATTGCATTTATTAAAAATGACGGTTAAATCTAAGTCGACAGATCTTTCTGAAATTTTGTATAGCGCCATAATTTTTTATTCTGAACAACTTTTCTTCATACAATTTTGCCGTATCATGAACAAAAAGGGTAGTTTACCAGAAAATAAAATAAAATAATTTAAAAAATAACGGTTTTTCCTAATTCGACAGATCTTTCTGAAATTTTGTATAGGGCCATAATTTATCATTATAAACAACTTTTCTTAATAGAATTTTGCCGTATCATAAACAAAAAGGGTAGTTTACCTGAAAATAAAATAGTTTTTGCTTCCCTGTCAAGACCTACTTGTTTTTCAAAAAATGAAAATATTCTTAAAATTCTTTTCAAACCAAGCAGGACCGAATCCCAAAAATTTTTTGTACATCTCACCTCTTGTAACATCAATGCTGGGACACACTGTATACAGCTCATTTTTAATTATCCCATTAGTTTTTTGACGAACCCAAACTAAAAATATTTGCTGTGGTAGCTCTAGTTTTATTTATTTAAAATTAGCTAGTAGTGGTTAAAAAGAGGGCTAAACCCACTACAATACATTCGAGCCCTTGTGATTGATTTTGAATAAATATTAAATTATAATTTATATTTGAACGCTCCTCGTATATACGTGCCATAGTTTTCGCACACTACTTCCCATTTTGGGAGGGAAATGACTTGCTCACAATTAAAAAGCATGAGGTTTGGAAGTCATCCGGCGTAGGGGAAGGATACCTTGATACAGCTGAAGTAGAGCAAATGTTTTCAAATCGGACAGAAGCTTCCACTACTGCTGCGGTAAATCCAGAGGGATCTCTTCACATGCTTCAAAACATAAAACTATAACCAAGGGCATCCTGTTGATACTAATAATGTAACACAGAATAAAACTAAAGCAAATCAGGATAGGAAACTACCTCACAATCAAAGCATTCTTCTATCCGAACAATCACTTGCCGGAATTTCCATTTCTGCAAGGAGATTTTTGCATGAAGCACTTTTCCGTCTTTTCCCGCTTTTGTATGTATTTGTTATGTAATAGCAGATTTTCGTGTTATTCAAATAGAAATTAACTAAATAAAAGTAAAACACAGGTACTTACAGAATTTGTTTTCATAAAATATTGGTAGCAATGATTATATACACATTGCTTAAATCCACTATGTTTAAATAATTAATAATGCGAAATGATTCTAAAATGTATAAGTGAGATACGTGTGCTTTCCACATTACAAAAACAGGAAATTCGGAATATGTAAGGTCTGATTTACACGTGTGATAAAGCTAGTTAGGAAGTTTACGTAAAGACTTCAGTGGCGCAATGTGAATTATGGCTTTTAAGCAAACTTTAAACACTACGAATACAGCTTAGCTATTTTGGCTCTCTTTGCCGCGATTTTTGAATACCGTAATATTTATGCAAAGTATAAATCAGAACTAATGATAAAGAATACCGCGGAATTTTTGGCGCTAGTTTATATTTATGGCAAATTTATAAGCTTTTCCTACTTTTATGTTCTGTTTGCATGTTAAAACATATTTTATAAAATGTTAGGTAGGTTTATCGCCTTGGAAGTGTGCCCAGTAGTACAGCGCCATGCAAATTTTTGTGGTTCCTAACTTCCGACTTTTTAACGACCGAGATAAGTGCTCATTTGTATCACTGTACCATTTCTTTTATTCATTTCTAAAGTTTTGAATAATAATTTATTAGAAAAAAAATTGGATAGCTTTGAAATGTTGGAAAATAATTACAACTATACTTGCCGCTGGAAACAAATAGAGTAGAATATGCAACCCAAATTACCAATTACAATGTTATCTGGATTAGTATTTTAATACAGTTTAACATAAAATTAGAGATACCAGTACCTAACAAAAATTCTTTTCTGTCAAGTTTGACATTTTCCGACTTATTTGTGCTTGATATTTGTGATTTGCTACTTTATTTATTCGATTTAGTTTGCTGCTATTGTTGTTCGGATTACTTATTGTTACGTTGTTTTCTCTGCTGCTGAAAGTTGTTAGGTATGATTTTTGAGTTGATCGACGTTTCTGTTTGCATAATACCCTCATCAAATTATATAATGTCAATTGAAATTATGTCTAATTATATGAACCGTTTTCTTTAATTCTTCAGTGATTATTATTGAAATACTAATCTAGCTACATTCATAATATGTCATTTGGGTTACATATTCTAGTATATATTTTATTTCTCAATACAATTTGATGTAAAGCCAAATTTAAATACGTTCTTGGAATATTAACAAGCATTTTCATTAGCCCTTGTAGTTTACATAATACTTGTTAATTTCTTAATGGTTTTCTGATTTTCCTTCAAAATGTATGGAAAAAACGTCAAATCGTAAGCATTCAAATTCCAACTGAAAAAATCAAATATGAAAATATTATCATCCTGAGAACTTTTTATACGCAAAACTATATTAGCAAAAAATATCATCATAGCGAAAAAAGGTAAAAAACAATGGTTCTTGATGATGGAGTTGGATAAACCAAGAAATTACTGTATGGAAATGGAAAGGAACGTTGTAAGCGAAAAGCAAGTACTAGAAACAGAAGAACAGATGCAAAAATTTGTTACGGAAAGAGAAAAGGGAATATGGACAAGAGTTAATGATGAAAATAAAGAAAACTACAAGAACAAGGAAATTATAAATTTAATAGCAGATGAAGAAGAGTATTTCAACGACTTACTCAATGAAAGTGATGTGATGGAAGAATAACTTTACGGAAAATAAGTATCAGAATGTAACGTGCCAGTTAAAGATTCACCAAGTCTACGAGAGGTGAAAAAAATAATAGAGAATATAAAACCTATTAAAGGGAGCGACAAGATAACAGCAGAAGTGTTCAAGTATGGAGGAAAGGAACTAATTCAACAAATGCATAAGCTATAATTATTTGTGTTCTTTTTATTCTTCCCACTCTCCCTCTTTCCACTTCTGCTCCTAAAATGACAGCTAACCTAAAATTTATTAAATCCATTTAGTTTCTTTCTGATTTTTTCACAAAATTCAATATGAGAGATGACAAATTTTACGTCTGACATTCCAGCAGATTCGATATCACCATACTATCATTTTCTTGTTTTTTTTGTCGATACTTGACAATTTTCACAATAGGCCATGGTTTTGTTGTAATCATTCGCAAGTGTGGGACAACAAATTTTTATGAGCTTCATATTTTTGTAGCTGTTTTGCTTTTTCAACATCTGTACGTTAATGAATTAATGAAAAATCGTATTCCCGTTTTGTCCATCTATTTAGAGCTGCTTTATCGTGACAAGTAATCCTCTAATCGTAATCGCCACATTATTTTAAATTTTTGTTGGCTATGTAACCTGTCTTTCATATGGTACCACAGCTATAATATATCTTAACCACTTTGAAATCCTTACGTAGTGAATAATTAGTAAACACATGATCGAAGTAAACGTTATGATTATGGCATTGTACGGACGTTGTCAAATATTTTTTAATTATCAAAAGAATTATTCTTCATAAAAAGTTCTGCATTACCCAAAAACCAAAATGCGCTCATAGTAATCCAAAACTATCTGATATTATACAGGATGGATAAAAATCTTAAATATTGGCTTAAGAGTAAAGTACATAAATTCCATTCGGAGAAGCAACAGGTCGTTGGAAAATTACTTAAACTACTTAATACAGAAACTATAATGACTTTCCTAAGTAACATTTTTTGTTATCTTCTGAAATAAGGGTACTTTACTCTTTCGCCGAATTATTATTTTTTATCTACCCTGTATAATCTCAGGCAGTTTAGGAATTTTATCAGAGCATATTGGTTTTTGGGCAATGCAGAACGTTTTATAAAGAATACATTTTTCAGAAATGCATAATTTAAAAATTTGCCATATGAAGAGAACTTTATGGGACACACTGTATATTTAAAATGTAGAAATATTTATACTTTTATTGACACATACCTGTAACTTGTACCTTCTTTGTATGGGTTTATTTGACGCACACTGCTTTAGTTTTGATTGGTTTTAAAACGATTGATTCGTCAATTAATTGATTTTCACTGGCTTGGTAGTAAAATTCAAACTTATAGAATTGGTCAAAAAACGTTTTGAAATTGATTATTTTTAGTTGTAAGGTATGTTCCGGTCAACAAATGTGAATATTATAGCAACTAGTAAGTGAATAATATACCTAATTCAAATATTTTTCAATTAACAGACTAAGCTAATGTTAAAAAAAAACGTGTTTCGGAAATCAGAAAATATTGAGCCACAAGGTTATAATTATATTAAAATAAACAGAAAGTTAACAATTCAAAATCTTCGAATGAATGGACGCTATGCAATCATAATATTAAGAAAATTGTCAATATAACAAACAAGTAAACAACCAATTTAATGTACTTCCGTTATGCGCTGGTTTCATAAATTTCAGCTTATTTAAGATAATTGTACTCTTCACTGTAACAGAGGATGTCTGATATTTTCGACAGTACCAATTAATATCAATATACAAACTCACTATATTAATGTTTTTGTTGCTAACATTAGATGTTCGAACACACATTAACAAATACAATTACGTCATTGTTCTCACAACTAATCCGTTCATGACCTGAGTAGCACTCAAAACTGTCTATTTCATGAACTGAGAAATTTTCCCGAGTTATGAGGTGGACTAGAGAAGAGGTTAAGAAGTTGACACATAAACGAGTAGATATCTTCTCTATTTTCAAATTAGCAAGTTTCGCCATTGACCTTTAATGTATACAAGAAATAGAGTAGATCCTGAATGGGAATCTTGAGGTATACCCAAAATAACAAGCTGTAAATAAAATTCAAAATCATTTTGTATCTACAATGTTCTGAATATGTTGAGACAGCTGCAAGCCTTACGTCTTATGTTTGGCAAAATGTTGTATTGAAGCGCCAGTAAAAACATTTTTTAGTTATTCAGGATTTTATTAATTATTGCTTCCACAATTTACCAAATATCGAAAGCTTGGATATAACTCTGATAAATATTTAGGTTTCTGAACGTTTCATTAACCCTTAAACTACAACGCGGAAAACCTTGGGGTCGAAGAGACATTTTTTACGATACATTCGTTTAATATTTTTTTAAATTTATTTACGTTTATTTAATTTTTTAACTTGTTTTTTAACAAAGTTCCGACCTCACTCAGCAATTCTACTTAATTTTTTTAGAAAAGTACAACATTAGTAGATTTTGTTTAGGGAACTATACATATTATGAACCATAATTGATTTAACGGCCGTTAAATTGTTTGTCTAACAGTTTAGCCGTCGGTATACCATGTGCTCTGTGAATATTAGCGAACACGATGCATTATTATTCAGTAGTTAGTTAAAAATCTACTTAGGGTATATATACGAATTTGCTTATTTTTAGGCAGGTAAATATTTTGACCATATTTTTATATTTAAATATTAGAAAAATTTTCACTTATGAGAGGAATAGCTCTCTTATACAGATAGAATAACAAAAGTACTTCATCTATTAAATATGTACGGTTTCATAAAAGGTGTCCATATTTTTTTTTCTTAATGATGTATCGACGTATTTAGTTAGAACAGAAAAGGTACTTTACTTAAAAAAATGTTTTGTATCTACCAGTGAAGGCTCATGAACATGAATCCAACATTTCTGTATTAATATTTTCCTTTCAAAACTTTCCAGATGATAACGGATAGTAACGCTTTAGTGCTAATTTATACAAGCTCTCTTAATTTCTATGATTTAGTAGAAAGATTGAAGCCTCATTTTAAGTGTAAAATTGAACCTAAGTCAAAAATTGGCAAAATATATTAAAAATTTAATTTGGCCCTACACGGTGCTTTATAGCATTTTTAGGAGTGGTAGATTAAGGGTTAAATAATTAATAGAAAATTAAGAATCCGTCTTGGAAAATCTATTTTGCCGGTTTACCTAAATGCATTCATAGTTTGGATACCATTGTGACGTTTCGCGTGCCTACAAATTATTTTAAAACGTTTTAATTGCAGTTAATAATTGGTAGGCGCTATCACAGTCACAAAAGCCATGCAGTCGCATGAAAATATGTGGGCCCCACTAGGAATTACTTAAAACCAGAAGAAGTCCATCGGAGATTCTGCCGATTGTCTGATAGGGCACAGGTGTGAAACCGGCGAGTTGCGCAAGCTACGCGGCGTTGTTCTATCCGTGGATTCCTATTCTCAGTCTCTTAGTCCCCACCAGATTATCACGTTTAGCCTCACTTAGATTTAAGTAAACGTCGTGGAAGGAGATCGCGCAGCATAAAAAAAGCGATGTCCGGCTAGTCTCGTCCTCAGAGAGATCTAACCCGTATTGAGCCAAAGCCGGGAGCTACCTTGGGATCTTGGGCTACTCCTAGCTTATTTTGGGAAGTTTGAACTGCCTGAGCCACCCTTAAACCTGACCTGAAATTTCTCCTGTTTGTGTTAGTCGAACTGCCTTCAAAGCGGACCTATCCATAAAATATCCCTTCCTGCTATAAGCAAAAGGCGCTACTGGACTCTATCTAGAAGCCTGGCTAAGCAATCCCATGCATAAACCATCCCTTCATGCTATAAGCAAAAGGCGCTACGGGACAGAATTGGCAACCTGGCTAAGCATCTCTTCCTGTTCCAGCAAAAAGTGCGCAGGCACTCCATCTTGTAGTCAGGGTGGGGATATTGTCGCAGGTACCTGTCCGTTAAACCGAGAATTCTCCCTGCTAATAAATGATTTCTTCAAATAGCTGGCCGCAAACATCAATCCGCCCTTGATTTAGTTGGCACCACGAGCTGTCTAAAATTGATTGCAATCCGCAAGGTCGATAGCATTTGAAATTCGTTAATCAGAAAATCGACACTGAAGGTCACGCTCCTACTCTGTAAATTTTAAATTCATTTAGCAGGCGCTGCGTGCATTCTTGTTTGTCGAGCTTGGGGTTGTTATTAACTGCCTCAAACCATTACTGCTTTAGCTTTACCATTCCTGCAGCCTGGAGAAATCCGTGACCGACGAGCTAGAAACTTGGTATTTAATTTGGTCTTTTTATAGTAATTCGAGTCCCAAGCAGACCGAATCCTGTACAGGCAACCGGAAACCACTACGCCCCTCCCCACTCCGACCGCCTGTTAGCAACACAGAGGCCACCCCGAAAAAAATATTTGTTGTTGATTTTATATTTAAAAACTTAGATTTGATTTTGTAAATTAAGTAAAAATAATAAAAAGGAATGATAATTTTCATGTGAGTATTTTCACTCCAGCTGTCGACAACCCTAGACCGGAGCTACCTGCGAGCAGTAATTAATAACGTAAAGTAATCAAAATGTGATCTTAATCGAAAATTGCATTTGCTAAAATCACCGAACGTTACACCATTTACGATAAAAACAATTTATAGAAAAACTTCACAAAAATCTGCAAATTCTAGTTGCCTTTAATGGAAATGTAGTTATAAATATAATACCCTAATTATAAAAGAATTAAGTGATAGATTTCGTTTTGATTGTTAAAACTGTTTGTCCTTCCTCTTATTGTACACTTTTGAAGGCAGGTGAAACATTATAGGGGGCCCCGGTGCGAATGATGGTGTTAATAACAGCAGAAAACAGGAAAGTGCCGAGCAATATCATGGAGTAACTAGGTAGGCAAAGACTAAATGCATTAAAAATTGGAACACCTACGCATACTGCGTATTGAGTGTGTTACGTTTTTATCAGCACCGATTGGGCGCAGTTCGTCCGCCATTAGTCCAATCGCCACCGTCTCATTTATATTGCAACTATAGGCAAGTAGGTCAGGCAGCGGAATTTAACCGAGCGCGTAAAACGTTTGATTAGCAATGGAATTCTACCTGGTAGCGAATACCTCCGTCTGCGATGTCTTTTTTTTGAGAATTAATGTAATTCGCATTACTATTTCGGTATTACTAGACACGTTAAAATATGTTTACTTAGTTTTTAAGTACTAATTGTATTGGATCCTCAACCGTTATGTCACCCCCCCTTAATTCAATACAACAATAACTAATCAATACTATGACACAATGTCCCCAGTGCTAATAAATACTAAATTAATGTTTGTCACCAAAAAGGAGTGGCTTGGGAGTATACGCTCGCGACCGCTCAGCCGCAGATGAGGTCGGTTGCAAAGAACACCGTTGTCTAACTTCGGTTTTATTACTCCCAGATGAAACTCGTAACGACAAACCTAAATAGATCAATAAAGAAAAATAGAGACTCGATGCAGCAGTAAATAAAAAGCCAGAAGACCTTACTTCACATATAATAATAGCAGTGGTTCCATAAAATTTGACGCAGCCTGTACATAAGGGTTAAGAACAAATATGCAATGCCGTTAAAAATACCGCCCGATCTAATATAAATACATGATAAAATGTAGTTTCGATTTTAACTTTAATTAGGACTCCAATTTTAATTAATATAGTTAAATAAAGAAACATAAGTAAATATGTAAATACAGGGCATGTAATTAAGGTGTCAAACGTCGCGTTATGGCACACGCCAAGTGAATGAGCAAACGCATTTGCTGCTGTTTTGTTAAGCGCGTTCTGCACCTGGTGGAGTACTTCATTAGAAAGGTCTGTATAAAAGCGGCGCTTCCAGTAGCCCATAGGCCTGTAAATGAGCCGATCGTGTGACAATATTAACTACGTTCAAGTCACAGTGGAACCATAAAGAAATATTTAAATGTTAAAACACAATTGACAGTGTCAAAATAAGCAAGAATGGATCCTTCCATAAAGCCAAATATAGTTTACAATATAACCCATAAAATTTAAATGTTTAAACACGGTTGACCATGTCAACTAAAACAAAATCTAGTTTATAATATAAATCATAAAATTTGAATAATTAAATCACAATTAAATTAGCCGCATCACTAGGATGCTTCAAAATAAGTTAAACTTATTAACATTAATTATAAATACCATTAAAAAGGTTAAATAAAATTTACATGCAACAAAGTTGCAGTCGAATGCTCTCGACGCTACAATTAAATGGATAACGGGACATCACACTCGAAGGCAAATTCCCAAACAAAGTCCTTGAACTATGCAGTCCCTGGACGAGGTGCGCGATGTCAAAAAACATCAGCTGCACTCCTGAACTCGACGGCAAAGGGCAGCACAAGAAAAGTACATAATAATAATTTTACAGCACCTTAGTTTGACGGTACCATGATGCGGTAACAAAGCTCTTCAAAAGCGATAGCCGGAAACCTCTTCAGCACGCAGCAACCTGGCAAGCGAATTCCAACATGAACCAAGACTTCGGCAAAGTGGAAACTAGGTCGTGGCCTAATTTAACATCCCATAACAGCCAGCAATCCATCAGTAATTTGCACGAGCGATTCGGCCATGAAACACCGGCACGCAGTGCAATGGCCCATACGAATTCGGCCCCAGGGAAGCTGGGCTACTCGAAGGTCGCAATAATTCGAATTTGCAACTTGAACATCGAGCCTCGAAAATCGAACCTCGAAAATTTTCCGTTAAGAACTTCACAGTTTAGAATCACATTTAGGTAAACAAAAAGGTTACCTACCAGACGCAAGGTGTTAACAATATTCGTTCACATTTGCGACAACAAGCGGAACTGCATTCATATTTGGAAATTTTTGCACAAAACGAAGTAATTTACGAAGGGATCAAATATAATGTACACCAAATTAAACCATACATCCCTAGCGCTGCCCACCAAAAAATTTAAGGAACATCAAAAAATCTTAATGCAACCCAAATTATTATACTTCGGAAAATGAGAACAGCACCACTAAAATAGCTATGTTGCGCATTGTTTTACCATTGCTTACATTTTAAATTCTATATGTCTATCGATTTTACTAAATGTTCACCAAATTTAGAACGCTCAAGTTACGCACCCGTGCTGTACATAATAAATATTCGCGCTATCCATTTATATTTAGTCTTTCTCGAAAAACTACTTGTGCGTCAAATAATTATTCTGTTACTCCAAAAATGAAATAAGCTCGCGCATCTCTCCTTGTCGCTTCCAGACACACTTCTTGCAGGCTTCATCTTCCAGCCGCACATTGTGCTTGGTAGCTTTTATATATATATATATATATATATATATATATATTGATTTATATGCAAGAATTCTTCAGACTTATTTCTATATCCCCATTTATAAACAAGACCTAATAAAACATGATACATTTTTTCTTATAAATGATATTTAGGCTTGGCGAGAATTATAAATCTGGGTATACTTTTGAAATTGAATGTGCTATAAAATATAGTAAACATTGTGTATTTTTGCTAAACAAATAGTTTTTTTAACTGCTAAATAATATAAGACACTGACGAAAATAAAATATCTGGCTATCATGTTAGAATTAAATGCGGAATAAAATTTGGTGAACATTTAGCATTTTTAGCCAACGAAAGTTATTTTTAGGAACAAATAATATAAGAGTCTAGCATGATGTCAATATTTGGTTGTCGCTCTCAGATTATGTATTTTCTTAATTTTGGTGAGCATTTAGTAAACAAAACAAAAGTATTTTTTTGTACGAGAAGATTGGGTAAATTTGGTAGACTGTTAAATACCACCCATTTACGAAGCCATCAAAATGGACGCCCACAGCGAACGGGCCCAAAAAGAAGTCAATTCACTTGTTTCCAGAAATCGATAAACGAGCGTCGCTTTACGACATAGCAGGCCAATAGCGATCACCGGAAAAATCGTTGACATAAAAATCGCCCAATAAGAGTTCGATATCGAAATATTACAATGCGCGTTAGGTACGCCACCATTAAGATGTCAAAGCTTGAAGAATTTCAAACTACCGATGCCGATGGAGAACTAGGCTAAATAATGCACTTTGTATTGCCTAAAATCAAGGCGCCCAAGAGTTGCTAAAATTAAAATGTAACAGTTATACGATATAGTAGAAGTTGTTTGTCTTGAGGTGCGCTTTCGTTGTTAAGGATTTTTTTCTTATTAGCTTTTTTATATGCAATTCAATTTAAAAACTGCAAAAAATTATATTAATTATAATGAGGCTACCTATGTGGTAGGCTGAAAAGCTACTTAGTGAGTGAATTCCAATAATAACATTTAATTTATTTATAATCTAGCTAGGTTTTAATCCCACGTAGAATTTAAACGTTTCTAAATAGATCTGATATAATATAAATAAACTTACATTTTCGGGAAAAGACTAGAATACAGTTTGCTTATGTAAACTGCAGTGTAAACACTAACTTTGTGCTATTTTATGTAGAACACGTGTTCGTACTTATTCTAATCAAAATACAGTTTTTGAAAATTTCAAGTCGTTTTGCAAATAAAAAGCTACGTTAGAAGATAAGTGTTGTATTATCTTGTAGCAGGAAAGTTTGTGCTATTTGTCATTAGATGGGGAGCTAGGAAAGTGACGTAAGCAGGCACTGAATCATGTAGTAGTAAAGTTTGTGCTATTGCCGTTAGAAACTCTGTGGATTAGTGGTTAGCACGTCTGCTTAGCATTCGGGAGGCCGTGGGCCGTGGCCGTCTGCTCTGATTCAGGTTTTTAGGTGCTTTTCCTGAGTTAACAGAGTACCTTCTCCGAGGTCAATGCCGGGGCAGTACTATTCCACTTTTCCTGCTCTCTCTTCCATTTTCCACCCCTCCTTTCTCTGATTCATCCAGAAATCCAGTTATTGGCTGAAAAGCGACAAGTTCCCTGTAGCAGCTCGCCCCCAGTTGGAGGAATTGAACTGACTTTGAAGTTTGACTTACCTACCGTTAGAAAGAGCGGAAAAGGGGCGCAGATAGACACAGCATCTTGTAGCAGAAAAGTTTGTGCCATTTGCAAAATTTAATAAACTTTGTCGAATGCATTTATAAAAACTGTAACCGCTACTGAAGTATTTTGATTCAGCCTTCAGTAAATACCGCATTTAGTTTATTTCTGTGTACCTCCCGCCTCACAAAATCTAATAATTAAAAATCAGTGTTAAAATTGGCGTTTACTACTAGTGGCGATGAATTATGCACTCGCTGAAGCCGTATGCGGATCACATGCAAAATAAAAACAAAAACTTGTTTATTGAGACTTGCGATAAGGCATACCTGCATACTTCTTGCCGCTTAACTACTTGTAAATGTGCTTCTTGCTAGAAATGAAGTATTACAGCTTGACACATGTTCATTTGCAATGGAGTTTGAAATGATAAAATACCATTAGCGGATGTCAGACTCGAGATTCGCGACTGTTGATCTTAAGTGAGGTTTTTGCTTTGCATACTGAAGAAAACGTCTCTGCAAGACGCATTGCGTCTTTAGGATGCTAATGTGATCTTCTCGCTTGGGGGGAACCGATTTTATCTTGTTAGTTTGGTGAGAATATATTTTATGAATGTTCGGTATTACAAAATATAAAGTTATTGAGAAATATTGTTTTGCGAATAAAATGTTAATGACATTTGTTACAACTCCTAAGAAATCACCAATTTTTTCCTGGTTGTGATCTGTGACAAGAATTTTTCTATTGACATCTTCAAAGTAATTTTGCTTCAAGACCAGTGGTATTCTAAAGCCAAGGCTGTCCAACTTCAAATAGCCCAAGGGCCACTGAACAAAAATTGAAGGTTATGAGGGCCGCATCATAAAGTGTGTCGTATGCGAATTTGTGAGTGTTTGTAATAAATATAAAACGTGTACCTATATTTGGATACTAATTTTTATTTATTCAAGAAGCTTAGGTTACATTACAAAAATAATTGAAACATAAAAGAGATATACAGGGTGTTCCCTGAGATAACCGACAAACTTACACCATGTGTTCTAGAGGTGATTCTAAAAAAACCATATACACTTTAGGTTAATTCCTTTTCGTTCTTGAGATATCGATAAAAGAAAAACTCTGGTGTGATACACTCACACAACTTTACAGTGAGCTTATAATTAGCCAAAAATTTTATTTTTAATTTTGAGAAATTTGTCAAAAATTTTCAAAAATTACAAATTCTACAAAAACGGTACAAAATAGAGCGTTAGTTGAAGAGACAAATTTTCTCTAGAATTTTAAGGTGAATTGGAAAATGTAATAATATACCGGATGTTTTATTTAAAATAGGAGTTAATAAAAAAAAATGAAAAAACAACAAAAGAAACCCACTTTAGAAGTATTCAACTGGAAAATCACCTATCTCACATCAATACACATTAAAAATGTAATAAAAATGTAAAGTTTAAAAAAACCGTTAGAGCGGTTTTAGAAAAAATCGAAAAAAACTGAAAAATCACAAGAGTAAACACCTACTTCCGGTTATGCGATTTTCTTCAAAAGCTTGCTGTCTCATCTACATAGTACACAAAACTTATATATGAAGTTTCAACGCCATACCTCTTTTCGTTTTTGAGATATTCTGTTCACAGACAGACACACACACAGACACACACACAGACAGACAGACAGACAGACCAATGAAAAAAAAATATGTTTTTTGGGTTCAGGGGACTCTAAAACGTAAAGATCTGTTGAAAACAAGATTTTGGGGTGAATCCAATACTTCCTTTATTGTAAAAGGAAGTAAAAATGTACATCAATTAATGTAAATTTACGTATAGGGATAAGTAAGCTAGATAAAATGACATTAAATAAAAACAGTTAACAACTAGAAGAACTGAACACTACTAAAAACAATCAAAAACAGGTGTCTGGTCGGTACAGGACCATTAGCGTTGGTGGAAACTGTCAGACTGAGACAACGGACAAGACTAGTCTTGCACCGGAGGTGGGCGGGACGGTTTCCTAACACAATGTTGCCAGATAAAGTGAAAATCCTTTTACTAATGATATATTTTTGTATCTTTGTCCCATCGTTCGCAGCATGCCATGCTCAAATTGAAGTTAGCCATAACTTGATACATCCATTGAAGCAAATGAACTACTCAAAGAGAACTATTTACATCTTGATCTTAAACTATTTTTCAAAAAATATACAAAACACTTAATAAAAACAATTTATATTGACTATTATGATTAATACACTCGTTGTTGTGTAAATGTTATCTTATTTTTCTTTTTGCTTAATACAAGTACACTTAATGCAGTGGAAACTTTTACCTGTTACAGTGACAGATGTTTTCATAGACAAAATGCAATCTGACATTCACCTATAGACTTAAGTTAAGACATGACTAGATTTTCTATCTTTCTTTCCAAGGCCTATCCTAAATGAGTTTTTTTTAACACACGATATATACCTATGCCATATTGTTTTCAATGGGGGGCCCGCAAAAATTATCCTGGCGGGCCCCATGCGGCCCGCGGGCCACATGTTGGACAGCCCTGTTCTAAACGATAGTTGGAAAGGCAATATCGAATGTTATTATGCTTTAAACAGTTATGCATATCTTATGCTTTACACAATGCGAAATATGCGTTTATATGTTGTCCAAAGTAAATATGCATTATTTGGGACCTAAAAATAATATACAGGGTGTTCCTAAATAAGTGTGGCAACGAAACACTGTAGATTCTTTGAGCAAAAATATGATAATTTAACTTAACTTACCTATATACAAAGTTGCTTAGTTTAACCGCTAGAGATTGCTTGCCTCGGCTGTCGCCTCGGCCAGCAATTGCAGCCATCGTCCATAAAAAACCAATTTTTGGTCCTTGATGCATACATAACTATTTTGTTGTTGTTAAGAAGTGTATTATCGGACAGTAAAGGATTTACAAGACATCGAGTAATGCTGATTTTGAAATAATATCGACTTGACAGAATTTAATTTTATTGTTATTTATGGGTAAAGTTCTGTCCAGATTTTCAGGAATTCCGTAAGATAGAGTCGTCTCTCAATTCGTTAATTGTGTTTGTTGGTCTCAGTGTCTGCGCGTCTTTTCAAAATTTCTATATTTTAGTTTCAGGTTTGAGTAGAAGTTAGGGTTGCTACCAAATGTTTATGCCTCGATGCATTTTTCGAGATTTTTAAATTTTGATTTCAGATTCGGATAGCTGATGAAAAATTAGAATGGAAATGTCTAAAAACCCGACGTTTTATCTCGTAAGGAGCATGGACAAATTGGGGATCAAATTTTGAAAAATTGTGGTTTTTTCAGCTGTTTCAAATTTTGACTTCAGATTGGGATAGAAAATGAGAAAGTCAAACCAGAATGTCTAAAGAATCGACTTTTTATCTCGCAAGGGACATCGCCAAAACGACGAAAAGCGGTCGTTATGTTTGTTGGTCTCTGCGTTTTTCCGCAATTTTTAAATTTTGATTTCAGATCCATATAGAAGCGGAAAAAGTAAAATAAGAATGTCTGAAAAACCAACCTTTCATTTCGTAAGAAATATGGACAAAGTTCCGGATGAATTTACAAAATCCTTGTGTTTTTTTGGAATTTTTAAATTTTGATATCAGATTCGGTTAGAACAGTGGTTCCCAAACTTATTTGTTCTACCGCCCCCTTTTCAGAAAAAAAATTACTCAGCGCCCCCTGGAAATCTACATTCTTTAAGCGAACAAACAGAAAGATATTGTAGTGGTAGCTTCTTGAGACTGATAATTATCTATAAGAGTATTTGTAGGTAGGAACTTATTTAGAAAGAATAAATTAATTAACAATTAATAAGTACAAGGGGGGATTTATACATTAAAAGTACAACATAAATATTTGAGAATTGTTTAATGAATGATACATTAGATACAGTTACTGTTAAATTGTGAATAGTTTATTAAAAAGGTTCGAGCATATAAGTTGAGTTACTTGGGATAGTTGTTTGGTAACATCAGAGCTTAGATTTTAATTTGTATTAACTGACAATCGGAAAAACTAAAGTGAAAGCCAAACTCAAATGATTATCTGAAAAAGTCGATTATGAAATGTTATAATAAAAAATACCATATAAAAATTTGGTATAAATTATTATTGCTAGAGAAAATTATATTTTTAAAATAAACAAATCTTTTCTGAAATTGTAACCTATACTTATTTTGAGTAAAAGCAAATTTGAATAATAATAGTAGTTTATTTATCTAGAACGAAAAGTGGCATTTTAAAGACGAGAAAGTTCAGCCGAGGACGGAATTACTTGCGAGGACCTTTAAAAACACTTTTCGTTCGTGGTGAATACAACGGTTTATTTTATACTGCAAGTTCAATGAATTTTAAATAAAAAGTTGTAAATCATTTCAAATTTCATGTCAACAACTGACGTATAATTTTAAAGTACTTGAACTTTAAAATTTTACTTTAAAGTACTAGGATTTTAATGTTCCATTTTTTGTACCATAAATAATCCGAAAAATGTCATTTTTGACATCAGTATGAAATAAAAGCCCTTTATTATAATTGTATTTACTTTCTGGATGATGTATTAAAGAGTGTGATAAAGTAAAATTGAAGAAACGGAGAATACGCAGACTGAATAAATAAAGTAATAAATGGTATGAAGAAGAATAAGAACACAATAATGGTAAATAGTCTTCATGAAATAAATAAATCTGTAACTTGCATTTTGTGTCTTTATTTGGAAAATAATGTTAACTATGTTACACAACAGATGAAATATGTACGAATGGTTTTTCCAAATCTTCTTATTTTTTCTTCCTTCTTTAAGCTTTCACCGCCCCCTTATTTTTATTCACCGCCCCCCAAATGCACCCAAGGTTACTATCGCCCCCCTGGATCGTTCCAGCGCCCCCCAAGGGGCGATATCGCCCACTTTGGGAATCACTGGGTTAGAACCTTGAATATCGAAGGACCAATCTTTTACGGCAAAATGGTGGAAAAATTAAAAAAATCACTCAATTTTTTCCATCAGTTGAGTTTGGTATAATCCATACACTCTCGAGAAATAAAAACACAACTTAAAAGTTCCATACAGTTGTTTCTTGACAGAAATGGTTAATCTTCCAGTATTGGCCCCCTTTCGAGAAACGCGCCGTGTCTGTGAGACCCTTGTTGTTTCTCATGAAGGTCACCTACTATGTTTACTTTTCTAGAGATTTTTACGTTATTGCACATAATAGACTACCATCTAATAGTTATTTACTATACAAGTGGGATAAGAGCTTCATTAATATACGTGTGTGTAAGCACACAAATATATTAATGATGCATTATCACACATGTATTGTACACAATTTAATCTACAACTGCCTAAATTTGAGAGAGGTGCATTAAGAGAAATGTCAGATCTGTAATTTTCAAAAATATTTTAGTAGGCAAATGTCATTATGTCATTCATTTGATACTATTTAAGTTAGGCAATGAAGCCATTACACCACTCAGTTAGGTAATGAAGCCATTACATAACTGAGTGGTGTAATGAGCTTTATTAACTAACGGAAATAGTGTCAAATGAGTGACGTAATGAGTTACTTATCCCACTAGAGTAGATGAAAATATTTTATTGCTCTTTGTATCATACTTACTGGAGGAAATGCATCAATATAAATATTGGGACCCATTAATCCATTTTTTTTTACACAAAAAGTGCAAACTGTATGTTTGCTAGGTAGTTACCAAATAAAGGAACATTCACGTATTCTAATCAATCTTTATGAAGTTACAGGTACTCATTACATAAACAAGTGAATGCTGTAAACTAATCTTCTTTACAGTTTTCCCAAGAATGTTAGGTTTTTCCGCTAACTTTTCAGAAATGACATCGTTTATAGTTGCAGCTGGTGTATTTGGGTGTGCTAGCTTTAAAAAATTCCTGCTTTCTTTGGCCTACCTACTTTTCTGAGTACAAATAATGATATTGCTATTTTGTAAAGTAATTTTATCGAATTTTTAAAAAAGTTTTTGCGAGGCTATGCAAATGGCTATAAACATTTTGAACAATAAAAGAAAATATAAACATAAAAACTTACTGAAGCGGTCAACCTTCCGTAGCATTCCAATACAATATATGAAAATGCGTCAGAAGGTTAAAAATAACGATAATTTATTAATGTCAATTTTCAAGGCCATTTTCAAAAACATTCGCAATATTGAGAGTCTTTTAGGCGTCAATAATAATAATATTTATAATTCCTAAAACATATTGTTCAAAAAATGGAAGAAAAAAACAATCTTTAATTTTTATTTTATTTTATTCTTTTTTATTTTTTATTTTATCCTGCACTCCACCAACAGCCGTTAGGCCAATTATAGGAGTCACTGTACATTTTATGGGAACTTCCAACCCCACTAACGACTGTCATGATGTTATTATGACAACCGGGACCAACTTTTTTCTGTGATAGCCGTACCACGAGGTCCCGGGAGAAGCAGCCGTAGAACTACCATCCAAGTTATGACCAGAGAGAGCGTTGCTTAACTCTGCTGATCGAACGTGGACGCTTGTTCAAGCTACACCACCCGGGACCTTCTTATTGATACACAAATTAACTTTAGATCTCATATAATGTCTTTCGGAACTCCCACAGTTGTCTTCTCCGCTGCGAACGTGGTTTTAGAATCATCCCTGGTAGGCCAATGGTCAGAACCATCATAACGTTCGTCTCACAAGGTATCGGGACTCAAATGTTTCTTTTTTTTTTCGCGCCTCCTCTCTCTTATCCATCGGAACTTTCTGTCAGATCTTCCTCATTCAACATGAGCTTTTTTTGTTCCCTAAACTAAAGATTATCCGAGATTTAGATTTATGCCAATTGTTGACTATAATTAAATCGAACTAGTGAAGGAATACTTTAAAAGTCATCTACTTCGCCCATGTTTTTATAGTAAGTTTTTACAACGTTTGGTCCGTTACTCCTACACGTTTCTTTGCGTTTTTGTCCTAGATTTTTACTTATGTTACTGGTTTCGTTCCAAAGACTGTAGATAATATCAGAATAGATTTGTTATGCTTCCATTTAGTATGGTAGTGGTTCTTACAATTTATTTAGACTCTTGTATCTTCATAAGTTTGTCCTTTTTGAAATCGCAACGTGTAACCCTATTGGACATAATTGTACCAGTAACATAAATATTTAACAGGATTAATTTATTCACTAATTGGGTGGTCGAGAAATATCTCTAAAAAATACGTAACCTTCCTTTGGTAATGTTTTCGCTAGCCGAAGAGTTACGAACGTCCCTTGCCCAAATTTCTGTGTTGAAGAGGTGCTGTCAAACTCTGATATGTTTCGAAGTCTAAGACAATTTCTTTTGAGCCAGTTGGAATGAAATATTTTAAACCAACCGATCTTTGCACAAGCTGAAGAAACTGGATATCGACCAAGAAAAGGTGTAATTTATTCTTTAATTGAATAAAGTCCATTCGATTTTCTTTGATTTCGGTCCAAATCTATGATAAATTTGCGTTGTCCAAAATCAATTTTTTTCTGGATGTCATCGTCAACAGCATACGACATGAAAGTTTACACGCAATATGTAAAACCTATCACGTGCTATCATATCCGACATAAGAGGACATTTAAATTTCGAATTCCAATCGAAATGAAAAAAATCATCTAAATATTTTTAAAAATATCACCACGGAGTAAGTACTTTATTCGAATTTACATCCATATCTTCGTTCGGTTTATCTTTGCTTGCAAAAACCCCTTTTTTCAATTGAATTTTTGTCAACGTAGCCAAAAGAACGTTACTTTTACTACTGTCTGAACTATATCCACTACTTACATCTTTGGTACAATCATCATCAGTATCAGAAGTATTACTTTTAACATCATTTTTTATATTTCGAAATCGTCATCTTCCTCAACTTTAAAATCTGACCCAATTTTATCTAAAAGCTAGTAAAGGACATTTCGATTATCTTTCAATTTCTTCAAATTAGTTATATCTCCTGTAGAATGGAAAAATATCGAGTAATTTCTATGAATCTGCATTTATATAAGTTTTATTTTCAGAAGTAATACTATAAGTACTTCGATATTATCGGGTTATATGTCGATAACTTGTTGCACAATAATAAAAGAGTGTCAGTTTGACAGGTTAAATAGTCCGACCGCGTCAGCGGGAGGACTATTCTGTCAAACTGACACGATTTGTTATTGTGCAGGAAGTTTGAGACGTATAACTTGTTCGAAGTACGCATTGTATTCGATTTGATTATTTTTTGAGTAAATTTTAATATTAGGATCAAATAAATATTTTATTTGCAGTTCGATTTGTTTGTATTGACCTAGCTAAAAGTCATCTCCATGAAAACAACATCAAGTTGACAAAAGTTATGTATTGCGTTGCCTAGTGAAGTTACGCTAGTATAATCGATTTTGTATAATCGAAATTATACAAGATAACTTAACTAAATCCAGCCTTCTGATTGGTTGAGATCGCTACGAAAAAAATAATCAATTAAGTACTACTACGTAGGTTGCTACCATGGAACACAAATGTGACAATCGTTTTAAATCCTCACCTAAAATCTAAATTCTTGAAAATATTTGACTTACATACTTAATCAAGTAAATTAATTTTTTCTTAACCTACTTTTACTAAGAAAACTTAAATAACATTAGCTTAAAAAAGAAAATGTATTTACTTCTTGGCAGCATGGAATCAGAAACTGACATTCGCTAATTACATTTGGGAGCATGGAATGTTTACAGCTGCCATTCCATTAGGGTGTCTCTGCATTTCTATAAGCTTCCAGAGCAGTTGCATTAACTTGGTTGGGCATTTGTATATGTAGATATTAACAATACAAGTTTGATTATGGGCATCTTAATGAAACGAGTTTGATTGCCAAAACGAGACGGTGACCCGAGTTCTGCGGCAGTAATTATTTTATCTTCATCAATAAATTCTGGTTCAATGTATATTTTATATAAAAAGAGTGCGATAATATCCATTACCGCACTGAGTATGGTACTATGTAACCATTACCGCACTCAGTACTCGTTTAGCTTCGCATCTATCAACTTTCTCTGCCAATTATTGACACCAACAGAGGCGTCCCGCACGTTTGGCGACATCATTGACAAACACGAAACCGCTAGAATTTTAAGGTACTGTGCTATACTGTTTAAACGATTTTCGCTGTGTGAAAACTGCCGCATACATAATTAAGAGTGACGCGCTTTTAAAGACATACGATGTCGATAGTGAAGCAAAAATATTAGTTCTCGTCCCCATTAAGTAATTAACGCTAGATATTCATGGAAAATCTCGTTTAGAAGCTTATAATAATTATTATTTAAGTTATTTTTAGCTATTGGACTTGCTTAATTTTGTGTTTAACTTTAATATAAACGATTAAATTAGCCCCTTCTTTTTATCTGAGGTGTTTGCGAGACAATCCTTTTTGTTTTTTTGTGTAAAGGATTATAACGGCTAAGAACGATTAAATAAGTTCGTATGGGGGCGTGCTGACGTCGCATACATTCGCTGTCAGTGAACCCGAAGATTGCCTTCTTTCGGCTTCAGAGCGGTCTTTGTCTTATAAGGAAAAATAAGTGAACCCGGTGGCGCTCAAAGCAATGAAAACCTCCTTAAATTAACAAGTTGTTGCCCTAATTCACAATTATCTAAGGGAACCACGCCCGGCCCAGCGAGACTAGCCGGCAAAACTTTGTATAGGGCATCGTAACGCAGTTGGGGCAAACGATTTTTGTATTTTCCCGATTTATTGTTTTACAACCATCACAGTAAGGTGGTAACCCATTTTATGTCGTAATTATAAATTTCTCGTTGTAACAAAATGTTATGTCGTACTTAGAATTTCGCCTGTAACAATCTTGCAGTTTTAAACACATTCTTTGAGCACCCCCCTCCCTCCACGCCTACTATATACATGGAAGTCTCTAGTTCAGCGCACTAGAAAAAAATTACTTCTTAATAATAAATGTGCGATGGAAATCGTCAAATACTAATGCCTAAACATATTCAGAAGCAGACTGTGGGACTTCTTGTAATGGAATTCAGGCTACGATTTACAAAACACACGAAAACCTACACGTAATAGTGTCAGGCCCTGCTTTAAAAGCTTTTACGAAAAATGTGAATACTGAAATGCGGTACTTGTAACTGTCGCAGCTTCTCCGGACAGCTCAGACACTACTTGGTATAACATTAAAGCAAAAATCGCAGAAGCAGCTCGTTAGTACTCGCCATTGTCAGATATTAACCGTAAACTGTGGATGAGTGACAAAACATACAAGATAATAGAATAGAGCAAATGACTTAAATCAAAAAACCAACATTACATATGCAGTACATTGTTCATGGATATCAAACGCCGATGCAGAGCAGATAAACAACTATGCATTAATAGTATCTGCGAAGAAATAGAAAACCACGGTGTACACCAGGGCTGTCCAACTTCAAGGGGTTCAAAGGCCACTGTAAAAAATTTGAAGGTTATGAGGGCCGCACCATAAAATGTGTCGTATGCGACTTTGTGAGTTATTTGTAATAAATATAAAACGTGTATATTTTATTACTACTTTATTTATTCAAGAAGCTTAGGTTACATTACAAAAAGCATTGAAACATGAAAGATATATACAGGGTGTTCGATGAGGTAACCGATAAACTTACACCATATGTTCTAAAAGTGATTATAAACAAAAAAATCATATTCACTTTAGGTTAATTCGTTTTCGTTCTTGAGATACTGACAAAAGAAATAAAACATCAATTAATGTAAATTTAAGTATAGAGATGTGACGTTTCACCCCCTTACTAAGGGCGTCAAATTTTTACCCCTCGGGTTAAGCTCGGAGAAATACGTTCACTCAAATATATATTGGATTAGGTAAAACACCAGATAATTACTAAAACAAATGTTTTTAGCTAGTTACAATGATTAATTAAAAATAACTCTGAGTTGTACATTATGTCAAGTTAACATGTTCTTCTGCAACGGTGTCTGGTTTCGTGGGTCGAGCTGCAACCCAATGCACCGGCGAGTGTTGCGGGTCTCTATTGGTAGTCCGCCGGTACGCACGCCGATTCTTCGGGGAATGGGCGCGGTGTCAAATCCTGCAGATGAATTTTTTTCGCCTTGAGCCGGAAAATGATGTTGACGTTGCCCCTATAGGGAATTTGCGGGCTGTGGAATCCAACGGCGAAGTCCAGGAATTCGCCTTTTAATGACCAAAAAGAGGCCCTACATGTGAGTTTAAGAAGGGCGGCTATAGGACTCTAACCGCTCACAAGCGGGGTAGAGGCTACGATTCCTATATTTCACCTCTCGGGGCGCCGGGATTTGCGTTTACAAATTAGGCGGTCGGAAATGGCTTTTAAGCAGTTAGCGCTGCAAAACAGTACAGCGTATTAAGACAGGGTTAAAGCCTGAGGGATTCGATTTCCCAATAAAGTTCAACAATCAAGGTAAAATCGAATTCTAGCGGTCTTGTTCTTGCGAAAAATTTGAACTTCTCGGGCTGACAGTACAACACGTCAACTCCCTTGAAGCCTGGTCTGGTAAGGGTTGGAGGTCTACTTCGTTACACAGTTCAGCGTGTCAGACCGGAGGGCCCAGGTAGAAAAGGAGAGGCCAGGATCAGGACTAGTGGACTCAAGGGGGAATTCGATCCGGGGGCCGCAAAAATATCATTGCGGGCCACATGTTGGACAGCCCTGGTGTACACAATGAGTCTCGTGATATCTTTGGAAAATTGAATATACTTGCTAGAGACTTCAAACCTAAGAACTCGAGCATTGATGATAGACAAAGTATAATTATTAATAAAATTCAGTAAGTTTTAGAGGTGTGGAAGAACTATTTCCGTGAGCTCTATAAGAAAACTGAAGCGACTGAAAACATATTTTCAATCAGTATCACGAAAAATGTGTAATAAGTAAATGTAATGATATCAGAGGTGGAGAAGGCTATTAAGTCCTCGAAGAAACGCAAATATCCAGGCTATGATGTAGTATTTGGTGAGCATCTACAGGAACTGGACAAACATGGAATCAAACGCCTGACTGTAATCTCTGCTTTCAAGTCCAGAAAACGGGCATATGCCCAAGAGATTGGTGAACATTAGTACTCATCTCCATCCATAAAAAGAAATCCACAACTAAGTGTAGCAATCACTGTATTGTTGCCTTGCTCTCATATGCCAATAATATCTTGCTTAAAATTAATTAATGCCGATTCAAGACTTATATCGACTACCAAACACCTCAAGAACAAACAACGTTCGTCAAAGGCGGGAAACACCTGAACAAATCTTGAATTTAAGCACAAACATAGAAAAATGTCCACAATTTAAAATACGTGTCAGATTTGAAAAGTTACTTAGATAATAAACTTTGATTTCCAGCAGAAATAACATTGTTACACTCTGGGCCTTGATTGGCAGTATTCTGGCTTCGGGTCTGGAATCTATAGAGCCTTGGGTATTGAAAATTAACAAGTCCATGGCACCACTTCTAACTAACGTGAAATTGTACACATATAAGCTTCGAGGTGCCCTGAAAACGATTCTGTGGTTAATTTTTAGATAGAACGTAGAAGCTTTATGTAATAATTGTAAGCATATTTTATTGGAGATGGCGAGCAATGTTGGTAGTCAATCAATTACTTGATTTTTACGATAGCTTTTGTTTTATTAATTAGAATAAATAGAAACGAAGCCGGAAGGCGTAAGAATTCAAAATAATAGTGTGTTTCAGGCAAGACGTGCATTTTATACCGGGTATTTTACTACGTTATTGATAATTTATGACTTCGCTCGGTACTTACGTGTTAATAAAAGGAAAGTGTTCGATGTTTTAATTGAAGCGTTGTGGTAGCTGTTTGCACTCATTTGGTAAATGGTTGTATGATGTCAACGAACGAGTGCGGCTGCGGCCGACATCTTGTAAACGGTTCCAGTATGGAGAAGGGAGCGTTTTCACTGTCGCACTAAAAGGTGGGGGCTATTATTTTTTTGTCTTATTATTCTGATGAGCTTGCTTAAGAATTTGTAGATGTTCGTTTTGATACAAGTAAAAAAGTTTAGCAAATTGGGAATTAAAAAATTTTGTTAGTAAGAAAGAATTTGAATTGTTAATCTTTACTCCCACGGATCCACAAACATAAATTAATGCTGTGCGTTGTATTAAATATTTACCCCAATTTTCGAGTTGTGTAAAATAAAATACTTCTTTTTTATAAATATAAGGTTTTCATTCAAATAAATAAACCAAAGAAAGGCCCACGCTAATTTTTGCAAAAATTATCAATTATTATCTTTGAGCTCCGCTAATAC
This sequence comes from Agriotes lineatus, assembly GCA_940337035.1. NCBI lineage: Eukaryota > Metazoa > Arthropoda > Insecta > Coleoptera > Elateridae > Agriotes > Agriotes lineatus. The sequence continues at coordinate 218,948 of CALNHX010000612.1, read as the reverse complement.
GTGGTTATTACGCGAGCATTACAAAGAATTGTTCTTAATAATAATTTGGCTAGGACAAAGGTGGAGGGGCTTATCCGCAACGTTACTAGGTTGATTGGAATATCTGTTTTTTGTTTCAATTAAAGCTATTTACTTATATCATTTGGTACATAAGAAAAAGGCAATGTTAAAAATTATTGTCAACTTTAGTTTTGATACAAATAAAACCATCATATGAGTGTTTTATTAACATGAAAGTACAAATATTCTGTTTGTTTTGACGACTGACCAAATGTACCATTGAAATATTATTAGTTCTGGGGAAATCTGTTTTAGAAAATGAATAACTAGTTATAAAAGTTTGGCTTCTTTAAATTTTATTTTCCGCGACAAAGGGTAATTACCAGTTGTCATGGTAAAACGATAGCCAATCTTTCGTAATTTTTAACATTGCCTTGTCCCTATGTACTGTATTTCCGTCTACACCCTGTATAAGAGTATAATTATAATCCTGCTGTATAATGGCCGTGAATTATGATTCATAATTCACGGTTTGCAGCCAATCATAAAATTCTATTTTCATAATTCAATAGTTTGCAAGTTGCAACCAATCAGAAATTTCTATTTTCATTATTCAATAGGTTGTAGCCAATCACAAAATTCATTGTTATTATTAAATGACTTTTGACAGCTGTTACAAATGTCATAATTCGGAAATATGAACACAAAACTCCCATTGCATAGGAGTAGATAAAATATGGTATTACATTTGCGATTATGGCCATTATTCACTCAGATGTCATCTTCGTGAATAATGGCTGCCATAATCGCTCATATAATAATATACTATATATGAACACATTTTTGGCCTCTATGATTATAATAGCAATTCGTATTTTTCAAGCATAATATATGTTCCAGAAATGTGTTAGATTAATTTTTGTAAATACATAGTATAAAATAGCATTTGCCCTCATAATAATCTGTAAATCGGTATTAAAAATAGTGTTAGTCTTGATTTGAACAAAATGTAATCAGGGTAGGCTTGGAACCAATGTAAAACAATGTAAGAGCGAAGATAATCAATTGGGGAAAGGAAGTTAAGCTGAAAGGTGTTGTTAATCTGGCTTCCCCAATAAATAATGATTGTTAAATTGTGAATAAATACCCTTTTCCCAATTCAGCGAGTTTTTAAATTGATTGTATATCATGTGGGTGGGTATGCTATAGTAGAGTGCATTGATTCGTAGCACCTCTGCTAAAGTTTGAAAAAGTGTTTGAGCTGTGCATCGAGTGTTAGCTACTATTTCGGTGGCTGGTTTGGATATCATAGCAGATTAGTTGGAGCCCCTAGAAGCTGGAGGTAGGCAGTGACTTTTATAGAAAGCAGTGGAGCCCTAGGTGTGGGCACGTGTCGTTTTGCGAGGGCGTTCAGCGACTTGCATCGGCAGGCCACAGAAGAAAGACGGGGCCAAGCATCATGGGACATGCTAAGAACTCGAGTTGAGCCCTAATGACATTCCAAAAACAACAGAAAGGTCAGAAAACTTTACCCTAAAAGATTGAACTTAGTAAATTTCTTGGTGGCGTCGGTAGAAGCGTCGTCTGGGTATTTTTTATTTGTGACGTATATTTACTTACGGCAATTGTAATCAACTAGGCAACGCTTTAACTACGTAATCACAGATAATTGTCGAACATAACGAATTTTTTATTGTTTGTTGTGAGGTTGGATCTCCATATTTGAGTTGATTCTCCTTTTAGTTAAATAATATCCTGTATGGTAGCTATCCCATTAGCTACATCACCATTATACAAAGTGTTTGATATTATATATAAATTATTAAAAATAATACCACGATAGTCAATTTGATAGCAAATGCATTCCAATACTTTATGGATATCAAAATAATACTTGTTCGGATGTAGAGACCCGACCGATGTGAGATAAAAGCCCACTATGAAATTATCAAACAAGTATAATCCATAGCGATACATATTAAGAACATTTGACGATGATTATAAACCGATTATATGGAGACTACTACGCTAAGAATACAAACTTTGAAAGGTAGAAGGTACCGAAATATGGGATTGCTTAAAGTTGAAATTAAACCGAACTTAGACGATAACCGAAACCTACAAATAGTTTTAAACTATGCCAAGTTTGTTATACGATTTTGTTTACTAATTATGTTGCCTATATCAAAAAAGATGTATGAGAAGTTTTAGGGGCATAGTCAATAGATTATAGCACGAGGGTATGTTTAAAGCGCGAATCGGTAATAGCTTTCAATTTACCCTAGGGCTATAATCGTGATTATGCACGTGGTATATACAATTTTTTATTTTATTTTAGTTCTCAAAATTAACAAAATTCAAGGATTTCGTATTTTGGCTACAATCTACTACGTCGTCGTTATGCTAACGCTGTGCATTTTTGGTGTGCTGGGGTTTCTATTCAGATTATTGGAGTTGGCATAAGACATTGTTAATGTTTGTTATATTGCTTAGGAACTTTATAGGCCCTAGAGCCATAAAATCCATATTACGCCTGCTATCGAAGGCCAATAAACAAGATTATGGTCCCAAAATGAAATAAAAGTTTATTATACCTGTACATAATATTTGAGCTAATTCTGGGAATTCCTATATTTCGTCTATTGTTTGAAAGGTTTTTTCGCTACAGTAATTTGCATTTCATCTCGATAACTTTTATAAAATCTTGAGTGCTTGTAGAGAACTTCTGAAAGCAGACACTTGTTTAAAGAAACAAATTTAATAAAAAGGGTTTCGAAAATGTAATAGAAAATAAGAGCATCCTGTCTTATTGGTTTATTTTTAGATATCGAGGGGTTTAGGAAACTTTAATGACTTTGCAGATACTGATCAGGGTATACGATTTGAGTTAATAATTTATGTAGCAACATTATCAGCAGTTCCGTTCTGAAGGCTCGATCGTGGCATTAACATTCATAACGTTATTAAGAGAAAAGTTTCGTTCGTTCTGTTCGTGCACAGGATTGTCTTCCTCATACCAAGTCAGGGCAAATGAGGCATTTTCATTCATTATATGCCGCCCTTTGTAATTGTTACGGATGTGTAAATCAGCTACGACAGATGTAAAAGAAAGGTGTAAACGTCACGTTCATTAGCGTTGCATATAAATGACGACACGTGCGCAGCCGCTCATTAAAATTGCATTCCCTGTGGACGTGTGCAATATTTGCATAATTGTTAGATTCAATTTTTAACTCAGTTTAGTTATTGCAATTGAATTCCCTTGGATATAGTCGATTTTAAAATCGGCTATACGGTTCAGGGAATTTTCAAACAAGAAACTTATTATTATTTCAATGTAAATTAATTGGTATGCAGGGCAGCTGTTTCCAGATGTCTTGTTCGCAACCGGTCACAAAAAGGTGCTGCTCCTTTTTGCTAACAAATAACCAACCATGAAGGATCCAAGGTTGAAATCCATTGGAATCGAACCCTTACGCCTCTATACAGTTGAGTTAATTTTATAAAATATTTTATAGGTCGTAAATTTGAAAAGATACGTGTTTGTCAGTATGAAGACAAAAATGATCTAGGATTTGACTTTATCTAATTTCTAAGTGCTACCTATCTGAATATCTACCAATGTGATGAATACAACGGGGAGTGGTTAATCTCTACTTTATAGGAATTTTGTGCATTTTAGTCTTTGATAAATAGTTAGCGCTAGTAAAAAACCGATTTGGATATTGCTGCCATTTCAACCACATGCTAGACGTGCTTAGTTATTAAACAAAATTAATATGCTGTAATTAATAGCTTCCACCAGAGGCCTGGGACAGGAATCGCTGCAGCAAATTATACTCTGTAAATACATCTTCATGGATATCTTACAAGTTATGATACATTGATTATTTATCGGTTTGCTGCAAAATACAGTTGTAATTAATATGAAAATGTAAAGACCCCAGGATTTATTATTTTGATAGGTAACAATATATACTTATGGATTAATAGACATCTGGGAGTAAAAAGCCTTTTGATAATTTTAAAATACTTACATTTGCAGGTAACAAGTAAAATCAATAGCGGTGAAGATAATATCTTTCACCTATAAATGTAAGTAGTTATGCAAAGGCGTAAGACTCAATCTGAATAACAAAATCTGCATTTAGTGGAGGGGGGATGTTTAAAGTAACCACTTTATTAGATATTTATGCAACAACTACCAATAATTTAGACAGAGAAGTTCATTGGCTAGGTTTCTTGTTTGCTGTTCATATTTAATAAATTGAGAGTTAAGCTTTAATTAACTAGATAAGCATCTACTAACGTTTGCGTTATTAAGTAAGTATTTATATAATTATGTAATTTTAATTAAGTTTGTCAGATGACATTTTCTATTCCTTGTAGGGATATTATCACACGGGAAAACTAAATACCTCGTAGATGCGGGATATTTTTTTAAAATACCTTGTCAATGTCTTTACATCATTATACGTGTATACCTAGAACGGGTAACTTCCATACAACATTTAAATATATTTTTTTCTATAGCACATGTTAAAGTGTGCTTTTATCAACTCAAAACAAAAGGTCAAGTTTTACTTTAACAGCAAGGGTAGATAAAGTAGCACTTTAACATCAAGGATAGATAAAGTAATTTAATTTTCTAACTTTTGTTTAAATTAAATATGACAGCTTCGTATTATCGTAGCAACCCAACCTATCTACTGACATTTTGAAATGTGATTGACTGTCATTATTTTCTTTTGAAATTGTTAAAGTTCTTGCTATAGAAAAAAATATTGTATTATACACGACGATAAAATTATTTCTATCCACTCTTGAATCATTAACGTCTCGACTTCGTCTCGACGTTAAACGATTCACTCGTGGATAAAATTTTACTTTATCGTCTTGTATAATAAATTACTATTAAAAACACATATTCTGTGGTATTCATTTTTCTGAAAAGTACAAATACAATAATAAAATTAAAATTTTGTATAAGATATGTTTGGCAACATCTCTGTCTATCCTTTAACCTTTGTAGGCATTGAAGCCTTTTTAAACTTTTAGAAATAAAATTCATGATGCTTGTCTAATTTATGCATTGAAAATAAAAAGTCATGTACTTACATGCTGAGGGGGTTTACTATTCAATTACAGTACACAATGTGAATAGCTATGTAGTTTTTCAAAAATGATCAATTATCTCATTTTTATGTTTTGAAGCTTTCAGCCAAGACTAGACGAAGACAAATCGTGTCTGACATATGTTTATCTTATATAAAAGATAACCATTCTCCTGTGTATCACCAGGGGGATTATAAATCACTTTACGAGAATTTTTTGCATCATGAACAGACTTCAAAGGAACCGGGTGACCTTTAACATTTACGTCGCTTTGTTACTTTCCACCTTCTTTATTTATTGCTCGACGCCAAGAATGTGATAGTATCGATCACGTATGCTGTTTTATGCGGGTTAATGATATAATTATTCTGCAGCGCATTCCGTTGTGGCCATATAGCTCACCCGGCAGCATAGAGATGCTTATCACCAGTGTTGACTTTATCTTGGTTAAAACCACATGCAGGACAAGAAACAACTTCTCGCCGTAATAGATCTCATGACACTAGATGTGAAGCGTTTATTTTAAAACTGTTCAGAGTTTTTCTATAGTCTCTAGAAGCATGAAAAGTGGCTAGTATATTCAATTTTGCAGTATCCACTTGTTAATCCAGGTTTTTTGTGGACTATATTTTTTAAAGGGTGGAATGATTTTTAATTGACTTTTTGTATCATGGACGACCAAAAAAACATACATGATTAATTTAGTAATTTATTGTGGTTAGCTGACTTTTTACTGTAACATTCCGGCCTCCTTGAAATGGATACATCTGTAGAGTTTCAACAGTGAAATATTACAATATTACTCGTATATATGTTTTTGATATAAGTTTAATCAGATCAGCATTATGGAACAGAAATGCCTGGAGGCTGGATCAGGTTTCTGTTGGTTGCACTGGTTCTTTATCCCTAATTTTTAAGCACATGAATGAGACTGCATTCATGTTTTAAGCCAATGTAGTCAATGGCACTTAAAGGGATGATAATGTTGCTACCCTTTAAAACGGAGCCTCACGTTTTATGAATTATGGCTTGGAAGTCAGGGCAGCAACGTAGCGATTGAATCAAACATTAAATGTCGATTGATTTTATTACAAAAATAGGCGGGCTTTTATACAAAACATAATTGCGTAGGACTAAACAACAACATTTCAAAGTGCAAAGGTGTAGTTCACTAGAACGAGTCTAATATTACAAAATAACTACTCAGCGGTAAACAGTATCGCTTCCTGCTTTGTTTGCAAGTACGCAAGTTTAACTTTTGATTGTGGGTCGTTTATTTGCGTAAGTTGCCAGTTTGCAGTTTTCCGGCCTTTAAACCGGCTTGATTACGAATCAACAGTGGCTTTTAAATTGTGAACAATATTTCGTAAATTCTTACTTAATTACGTTCAGCTGTAAGGAAAATTTTTGTATTTAGCGCTTTCCGCAATTTTTCCGCTTTTGTATTGTAAATGTTGGCATTTTTTCCACATCATTTAAGTCCAAATTGATAGTTTAGTTATGTTTCAAAACCTAATTTATTGCATACAGTAGCGTTTCTCGGCTTATTTTATGATCATCGAATTAAATTCATATGTTTGCTTGACATATGAATGACGTAATTTGGTTTATCTACTTCAGTGGGATAAGTAACTTATTGCATCATTCATTTGACATTATTTCTGTTATGTACTGAAGCTCATTATATCACTAGTAGTGTAATGAACTTTCATTATACCACTGCTGGTGTAATTGCTTCATTATCTAACGAAAATAGTGTTAAATGAATGACCTAATGACACTTCTCTATTAAAATATTTTTTGAAAATTACAGATTTGACATTTCTCTTAATGCACTGTTCTCAATTTTGAGCAGTTGTAGATAAAATTTTGTACAATACATGTGTGATAATGTATCATTAATATACTTGTGTGCTTACATAACTTGTGCTACGAACTCGCTTGTAACTTACACACACGTATATTAATGATACACTTATCTCACTTGTATAGTAAATAACTATTTTACGTTTTATATGCGTTAGACAGAATACAAATTAAGTAGCGCTTGCGCGCGTTTATTTTGGTTTCAGCATTCAACCGCAGAGTTCGAGAAGGCTACAAGCGATAAGTTTGTTCGGCGGCGGAGTCTTTGGCCTCCGCCGGGTAAGTCAAAATTATTACGTGGTGAAACTAAATAGGTGTTACTGGTCAAGTCTTGGTCTTTTAAGTGAAGTTTTTGTAGAGTAATTATTAGCTGAGGAATTCCGTACCATGGAGCCGGCATCTCCAGTTGATTATAAATGGAAACCTCGTTTGCGCCAATTTGTTCTTAATGAAGTTACGTGTGTCGTACCGCAAGCCTTGCCTATCGTACGTTCTACCCTTTGGGGATATCACCGTCCAGACCCGCTCGACATATCGCACCCTATGCAGTTTTTAGTAGTTCTCCAAGTATTTTGTGATAGTCGCTCTGTTAGACATCATTATAGCAGCTGAATCCCTTAGAAGGTATTGTGTCACTCTGTAATCATTTTAACGAGCGTAAATATGCATTGAAGTGATTTCGGAAGTGTCCCCATTTTGCGTAACGCTGTTGACAAGTTATATATTAAAATTTTTAATAGAAATTATCGACATTAAGTCAGCTTGAACATGTGCTGTCAAGTTTTAATGTTTGTATTTAGCTTGACGTTGTGAGATTAAAGTAATTACCGTAATTGTGTCAGATTTGGTTGTGAACCGTCAAGATTTATTATTTGAAAGTGACTTCTGTGTGTAAATTAACGTTGTTACCATTTCTTAGTCAGCTATTACATTATTTTTTCGTCTAGTTTACCGCCTGTGTTTAGTTTAAACGTTGCGCAATTAACAACACTAATCTTTTTTGAATATTCATTTAATGTTTATTGTTACTTATATATTTTTCTAAGTTAATATAGTTCATTTTTAATTATCTTTGGCATTCAGAAATTTAGTTAGCTGCAAGAACATGCAAGTAAGGTAAGTCCGACCTAGCTGTTCATTGAATCGTCGCTCAAGCATTGCCAAGGTTGAATCAGAAAAGTTGGGTTCATTGCTTCCACTTTCTAGATGAGCCCACCTGTGTTTTACCGATTTAGTAAGTAAAGTGGTGGTGTCTAGCATTTAACATCTTTATTCCGTTTACCGGATCGTAGCCCTAATTTAGGTCTCCTCCCCTTTCTCCACTAAGTAAACTTTCAACCATTGTTACAGCCCATCGTAAAGTAACAGAGGCAATTGATTCAAGAATTTTCCGATTTATATCGTCATATGTCGTAAAGTCGATTTCGTACTGTAACACAGCCTTAATGTCATTGAGAAATACATGTTTTGAAGCGCTAGCGTAATCGAGCGGTTAGGGAGCTTGGTTGCGGTACCACGGTACAGGGTTTAATCCCCACATCTGGTAACTAGCTAGCGTCCCTTCCAGTCGTTTTCAAAATTGGGTATCGAAACCACGGATGCGGAAATAGAGACAGTTAGGTGATATGCCAGATGACTTCAGTGTTCAAGTAGATCCCTAGATATTTGACGGCTGAGCCTTTTTCGTTCTAGCATGCGAGTGCTGTTCGGATAAATTGGTAAGTCAATATCATGGAATATGTACAGCATTTGCTTATACAATTAATAATCAGTATTGATAATTAAGTTGGGATGTTTATTGATGCGTTTTAGTGTGAATAATTTAGCCTCGCATTTTGACGGGTTGATTTTTATCCACCATTTGTGAAACCAGTTGCTCACCGTGTCCACAGATTGTTGTGTTGTAGTTGTGTAGTTGCAGGGGGTAGGTCATTATGTTGGTTAATAATTAATAGCTGTCGCTTGCGACCACAGTAATCATTGCTTCAGGATAACCAGGAACATCGTGGATGTAGCTATTGAATACCGAAGCCTTTAGGTCTAGCCGCTTCGCAGCCTTCAGGCCCCTCGCCTGCGCTGCCGAGCTACCAGAAGCTTTTCGAGCCGTTCCGAAGCCTCCAGGCCCCTCGGCGGGGCTGCTGTGCTTCCAGCCGCTTCACAGCCTCCAGGCCCCTCGCCTTCGCTGCCAATCTACCAAAAGCTCCTCTTGCAACTCCGAAGTCTCCAGGCCCCTCGCCGACGCTGCTGTGCTTCCAGCCGCTCCGAAACCTCCAGGCCCTCGCCTTCGCCACTAACGACCACAGGAAGATTACCGCCGGCGAAACACGATCCCCGCCGTTCCGTGATCCTGAGCTCGACAAATGCCGCCAAAGTAATCCATCCGCCAAGCTACTTTTCGGACCGCCTCCAGGAAGACACGTCGCAAAACCTTCAGCCGCCCCAAAGGTACGGCGTATCCTGACCGAGGTTTTTTATTTATTTTCTAGCACCCAAGCGTTGTTACAACGACTGTTCCGGCCATCACCGCCCAGCTCCCCCGAGTCCCCATCAACCCAGGACGCTCGTCGGTGTCGACGCTAACAAGTCGTCCAGGGAGCAGGACCTCCGGAGGAACGCGCGCTTGCACTACGCTCGCCCCTACCGCTCGTGCCAGCGCGCCGCCGCATCCCAGGAGCCCGACGTTTTCCACGCCGACGGCGCCCCCAGACGAACGATTGCGTACGTCCGCGGTAGTGTAAAGTACGCAGTGGCAGTGTGTGTTTCCCCGCACGAGCCATAGGCAAAAGCCGCTAGACATTATCCGCGAATAAGCCTTAACTTTTATACCCGAGGCCCTTTTAAGTTAGGACTGTGTATATATTAGCCCTTAGATTTTAAATTAGTGTATATTAATGATTTATTATCCTCTATCGCCCTCATATAGGGTCTTGTATTGAATAAATACTAAAGCCTATCTGCTGCAACAACATTCTCTGTTTATTTGTTCCTCAGCCCTCCATCCTTCGTCGCCACGCCCAATCCGCTGAGCTAGGTGCGGTAAAAAGAGCATTAGTCGCCATTGCTTAACCGTCGCCACATATCAAGTGCGAGGCCTGTAGCAAGTTGTGTTACACTCTTGAATCATTAACGTCTCGACTTCGTCTCGACGTTAAACGATTCACTCGTGGATAAAATTTAACTTTACTCTCTTGTATGATGAATTGCTATAACTTCCTGTAAAAGTCATCAAGTATGAGATAAGCAACGTCAAATTTGACAAACAATTTATTTCACGTCAACAGATTTTTATTTACACGCAGGACGTGTATAATTTATTAATTAATAAGAAATGTCAATTTTGTTCGTTGAATTGTCCTTTAAATACCGCTTGTAGCCGACGAATTGCATACATTTTTGTCACAGTGTTTATTCGTGTTTATTGCTTCAAAACTGGTCTCATGCTGCCGCAATCGACCAATTTATATCGAAGCAATAAACACTCATATACAACTTTGACCAAAATTATTGGCAATTCGTCGACCGCTCGCGGTTTTGTACATGACGATTTAAGTACTCGGTTTGAACTGGCAGTAATTCTTATGTAGCATAGAATTTATCACTCGCAGAGGTCATAAATCGTCTCGCTAAAGAGATACAAAAGTACAAATCAAAGTAAAAACATCGTGTAACATCTTTGCAGCCTAATCCAAGGGTGTTCAAATTGAAATGCTACGCGATGCGACATTTCGTGCGCGTCACGGATTCCGTAAAAACTAACATAAATTGCAAGGGATATGAGACATCACAGCAAGTACGTGCACAACCCTTCTAGATATAGGAGAAGAAGGATTCACTCAACAGCCGAGAGGCCATAAACCACTTCTTTGCTTGCGCAACTGATAAGCTATATAACTAGGAGATAAGCAGAGGCCATCATTCATACTTCAATTTATGTATTCGGTTATTGGCATTCGGTCACGCGTGTCTCCAAGTTGCCTGGCTTGAGTTGTGCAACCCCTTCGTTGACTTAGTATTTTCCGCTTAACTTGTAGGGGCTAAAGTGTTGTATTTGCGCATTCTATATGTATACTTGTAATTCTTGCTACATATATGTATATGAGCGAATTTGATAATTGATTTTATGTGAAATAAAAATAAATGTATTTGTTTTCAATAACGTGTATGGTTTGGTAAAGTGAGGGTGTTAGCATCAAAACACATGAACATTCTCACCCCTCATACGAGCACATAACATCTTTTCACTTAATATGCGAAAAACGCTGATAGGGTTTACATTGGGCGATATCTTTACTCATCGTTCGTGGCTCAACGTTAATGACACAGTTTTTTTTGAGGTTAAATGTATAATTTCATGTAGAAGTTTTTAAATTCTAAGTCGCAGATGGGAATAGGTATTGCTTGCTTATTATACCTATAATCCTGCGACCTTCACTATTAAATATTTTAGTGGTGTCGATTCTTCATTTATTTCATTTTCTGATAATGAAATTGGAATATTTCATATAATAACTGGTAAGGTACCTTTTTCTGTATTTTTGAAGGTAACATTCAGTTCGATTACGGTAATCCTCTATGACAATTGTAACCATATAAAATATTCAGAAGAATAGTATTTTACTTCAGGATATAGATTTTAAAATGTGGGTGAACGTTATTGCCTTTCTATTTATTTCTTGTAATTTGATACTGAACGAAATAAACAAGTGTTTCATTTCATAATCAATTACGCAGGAGCTGAAATGGAAAGGTTACATTTACATTTTTATTGATTAAATAATTTACGTGGGTAGTAAGAGAAAAGAGTATATAATACGAGATACGTGACTGGGGGCTAAAAGTTGAAAACATCTTGAATGAAAAGGCAAATAAAAATATAAAAAGTTCTGTTAAGCTATAAAAATTTATAAATTTCCAACTAAGTTTAAGAATTAACAACCTCGAAAGCAATACATTGGAATATAAAAAGTGTTTTCCTTGAAGTAAATTTATAGAGAAGTTGGAAGCACCTTTTGAATTGTATTAGTAAATAAGTTTTGATTATAGATAAATATTTAATATTTTAAGTGCGATAACTGCTTTATTTCGAGCATCTAGTTGAGTGTTAGTATTTTTATGTTTTTAGTAATAAATAACCAGATTCCAGTATTTAACCTGAAACGTATAAACGCCCACACTTTACTTACAGCCAATTTATAAACAAGAAATCTTACTTAAGGCTATAATAAAAATAATTAACAATAACGTTTTGAGAACATCAAGGCAGTGAAAAAGTTTTCGACTTTATTACTTTTTAAATTTGTTTTATAACGAACAGCGCTAACTGCAATAACCCTAAACGTTATTATTTGCTATTATTCGCATTTGTACATATATAAAACTTACTTTAAATTATACTAATGGATGTGATTAGTTAATTATCTCCATAGCATGTAGCGAATAAACATATTAACAGTAATATAGACGTAACACTCATTTTAACCCTTTCCTGCAATCAATTCTGTGGTTTTGCTGCTCCTTTGACTTTAATCTTCATTCTTTAACATTGTTAGTTGTTTTATCATTATCAGCTTGCATAATGAAATATACTTCGGTACGATTTGTATTACTTTCGGATCCGACCATTTTCGCTAATTTGAAATTTTTGCAGCAACCGCTCAGTCAATAGCGATCATACCAAAACTAAATGAAAGGTCTCATAAAACTGCATAACCTTTGTAGAGACAGTAACCGCTTTGACGTTAAAGAAAAGTCGAAAAATGCAGGTTAGTGGAGGTGTCGAGCTGCGTGGATGTAAACATGTTATTTCGGGAAGAACGTAACCCATCAGGATGATTTCTGAGCCATTTTGTGTGGAATATTAATGTAAATAAATGAAAGCTTTTGGTCGAAATTATCGTTTTTCTTTGTATGGTCGTGCTAAGCTGACACAATGGTGTAATGGTACAGAGCCAGTTGCTGAGCTTAAGGTCACGAGTTCGAAACTTGGTGCCAAATGTAGTTTTTTTAATTATTGAAGGCGCCAGAAATATCGGTCCATTGTCATCCTTGAACGTAAAATGCTACATTATAGGCGGTCTCTATCCCCACACTGAAAAAGCACCGTTTTAAGGAGCGTGCATCTCAAAGAGAGCATGATAAAAATCACTGCCTCCCAACACTGTGCTGAAGAATGGATGAATCGCTTGTACTTTCTGATACTGTTCAATGATAGCTTAACAAGACAGACGTTTTTATTATAGATAGCATTGGTGTATTACTTAGCCGATTACTAGTATATCTCGTTGAGATTACTTTTTGGCGTTTCATATGAAAAACATAAATAATAAAGTTAAACAGATTTTGTAATGCTGTTACCGCTGTTACCGTCACTCTGATGGTAAGGGTGGTAAGCATAGGCAACCGGCTTCTCAGCCGGAGGAGGTCGTGGGTTGTACAAGAAACTCAAAAGTTTCAGCTGAAAAATAGAAATATGGGCGCCAAGTAGCAGATAATCCGGCTCTTTGCTAATCGCACAAAAAGGGCATACAATAAAATGTGCTACCAAACACTTTCCGAAAAAAGAGATAACAGCAAGGGTATAAATAAAATTCGCTGGCCAAGGTAACGATTTATTATAATGAGCAGTAATAATAGGGGAGTGCTCTACAATAAACACATAACAGGTAATACAGTAAACCAGCACAAAATCTCAATAGGGAGATTATATCTCAATAATAAAGCGTCTTATTAAACCTCACCAAAATATTGGCACATAATTTGAATAATCTTTAAAGCGTAGTTGACATGAGGGCGTAATTCAGTGAAATAGGTTAATGTAATTTAGTGAATTATTGTAAGTAAAAAAATATGCATAAGAGAATTACAAGTTGACTTTTTGACGTGATCAAAAGAAGGCAGTCGATAGCTTTATGGCTATGACACATTTATTACAGTTTGAAATTAGGAATAATTAGTTGAATTCGACCAACTACCCACTACGCAAGAGCAGTCTTAAAGTTTGCCTTAATTTACAATAACGCCCACACGAAATACGAACCGATATGTGACTAAAGTAGATTTCAAATCTTTGTCAAAACGTCGCAAGCTAGTTTTGCATGAAATTACTTGCAAAGGCGGGGTTTATACTGTGGTTGGATTCAACCTAAAGTTATGTCACTGTCGTGACGTGACGCTCAAAACGAATTAAATTTTGTCATGCAAATGCCGTACAAAATTCTATAGTATAATCACTTGGACGGAGCGTGAGACGCAACCATCCTGATAACTTTTAACCTAAAAAGCTAATGAATATGAACTACTGCAATAGATTTGTTACAAGATAACTTTAGTGAATTATTGTATCAACTACTTTATATGGGTGCAAAACACGTTTAAGATACATACTAAGGGCATTCTAATGTCCGCTGGGTACACCGTAGCACAATCACAGGAACGCATTGAAACTGATGCCAAAGTTCGAGTGGCCGCAATCAGAATAAATATCAACCGACCTTGCAATGGTTTTCCAGGCTGCAGCAAGCATAGGAGGGTCCGATGAACAGCAGGGCGACCGTGCTTGGTCAAGGTTAGTGCAGCGTTAACGACCTTTGCTCTTTATTGTAGGCGAGGCGCTGCATGCTCGCTGAGCTCAAGGCGATAGCTGGGGGCCGTCTTCGTCTGTTAACCAGGGAGCAGATTCGCTCGCACGGGGCACGTTATCCGGTAGCCACGGAAGGAGCCTTCGGTATCACTCGGGGATCTCAAAAAGGATCACCGAAAGGTGTCCTCAAAAGGGAACTCTACCAAGCAAAAGGACGTCATCAAACGGAAGAAACGTCAATAACCAAAAGGACGTCACCAAACAGTAAGAACTAAAAGAGCAACAAACCATAGAATCTAGCCAATTATTCATCAAGAAAACATACCCTCAGGTGTTCTCGGCTCCGTTTCGCCAAAAGGAAACATGTGCTTGCCCAGATGGAATCGAAACTAAGTTTGAGCTTCGGAAATTACAAAATAATCTTCACGGAGACTGCATTAGCACCTCCGGAACATTCAAAATACAGCAAAATTAACTTCCCAAGCGAGATGCCCTCGGAATAACCCAATTAAGGTGCGTTTCAACACGTAAACTTACAAGGCAGCTAACCTGTAGCAACACAACATGTCGAATTGCCTAAAAGGCTGATAAGGAAAAACCCAATTCGAAAATTGGAATTGGAGGGAGCTTTGAAAGAAACTTGACATATGCAACCCAAAAAGCTTTATGCGAGGAGTGACATCTAACCTCTAGAAGTTTTTATGCATTGTAATTTTGGGAACCGGCTTACGTTAGGTCAAAATATAACTTGCAGAAGGTCTGAATGCTCAGTTTTATTGTGATCAAAAATTAGACTTAATAAAAGATAAAGCAAAAAGCTATTTTTAACGAAAATTAGGGAAATTAATTAATGAATAACTGTAAACGACTTTTGAACCGTAACAATGCTCACCTTCGTCTAATATAAGTTGATCTTGGAAACGTTTACGTTTTAGTTTTAAAAGCCTGTTCTTTTGTGCTAAATTATAAACTTACCTTTTCAACGAACTTTAGAAATTTAAATAAAAAGTTGTTATTAAATTCAGTTCTAAGCCCTAGAAGGCGCCAACTCTGTTTAACAAGCTGTTATGTTATACAGTGTGTAAAAAAAGTCTGGAATATAGCAAATATTTCAAAAACTAGCGGAGATGAATTTTTCAAAATTTCCAGACTTATATAGGTAAAAACGGCGCATCTAGGAAGGACAAAACCGTTTTTGTAACTATACAGGGTTAGTCAGAAAAAATACCAACTTTTGTATTTTAAATTGGACACCCTGTATATTACCGAGGAATCAAATAGTCCTTCAAAAGAAAAATTCAACGATATAGGGTTTGACGGACTTATCTGTCAAAATGACAGATGTGGGGTGACTTAAAGCATAAGGTTTACAACAATAGACCGGGGAATATTGAAGCTTTAAAGGATCATATTAGAAATGAGATACCTCAAATTCGATCGGATACTGTCTTTAAATTCTCGTAAGACGTTGTCAAAAGTATCCCATCGAATTTGACGTATCTCATTTCTAATATGATCCTTTAAAGCTTCAATATTAACCGGTCTATTGTTGTAAACCTTATTCTTTAAGTCACCCCACATCTGTCATTTTGACAGATAAGAACATCAAACCCTATATCGTTGAATTTGTCTTTTGAAGGACTATTTGATTCCTCGGTAATATACAGGATGTCCAATTTAAAATACAAAAGTTGGTATTTTTTCTGACTAACCCTGTATAGTTACAGAAACGGTTTTCTCCTTCCTAGATGCGCAGTTTTTACCTATATAAGTCTGGAAATTTTGAAAAATTCATCTCCGGTAGTTTTTGAAATATTTGCTATATTCCAGACTTTTTTTACACCCTGTATACAGTGAAGTCCATTTATAATGCAAATGGCCATATTGCAAGCTAAAAAATGGTCCGCCCACTTTATCATTGGAATATAGACAACCCATTATACATTCATTACCAGATAGTTAGTTTTACTAACCGAAGTTAGTCACAAAGTATTACCAAACTACCAAGAAAAGTTAACCTCAAAATAAAACGTAGTTAAAAAGAATTATTTAATAACGAAAATAAATTATATAAAAATGAAGAAAAAGGAACAGCAGCAACCAATTACGAGTAGTGCCCACTTTGCATTTCCAAACAGAAGGCTAAACGATTGTTAAATTCTGTGATCGAATTATTAACGAAATTAACGGGTATGTTTTGACATTCATTAATGAATCTTTCTTTTAATGTATAGATGTTTTCAGCTAGCTCTGCTGTATAAATTTTATTCTTCAAATAACCCAATAGAAAAGTAATTTGGAGAGAGATCGCGAGACCTCGAAGGCCAATTGATAATGCCCCGTTCTCCAATCCACAAAGGAATTGTAGCGTTAAGATAATTAACTACCTCCCTGGTACAATGAGGGCGGGCAATATGATGTCACACCTCTCGATATTAATATTAGCATCTATAATTGCTTGAGGTAGCTGCACTTGTAATAGATGCAAGTATTTGGCACTATTTAGAGTACCATCTATAAATATTGGTCCTATAACCTTGCCGTTCATAATAACACACTAAGTATTTACAGATTGTTGATACTGTGTATGTCATTCTTGAAATGCATGCAATTTCTTCGTTGACCAATACCTAGGATCCGGGAAACAGTGGATAATATTTAAGGAAAACTGAATTAAGAAGACACTTACCTAACGTTCTGAAAATTTACGGTCTCAAATAAACGAAACGTGCATTCATCAGAGAACAGTATGTGATTCAATAGAATGATTTCATTAAATATTCTGTTCATTAGTGTTTCACAAAACACTGTTCTATTTTCAAAATCATTTTGAAGAAGCTGTTGATGGTTGTCATATTTGTAACGTTTGTATTTGTGTTCATAAAGTATACGAATCACAGATGTCTTAGAAAGTCCTGTGTAAATAATGTATTGTTTAATTCAAAAAATAAAATAATGTGGGAAAACTGCAGAATCCGGGGAACATTACACTCCAATTGTTAATATTATTAACTATGTTTCTCTAGTAACCATAACTAAATTTACAAGGGAAGCAAATAAAACAAAGGGAAGATGCCCTGGATTCTGCAGTATAGCCAATAATATAAGTAGGGTAAATGGAAGTGGTATAAATAACTGCATTTTCAGTCCAGAAGCATAGTAGAAAATTCAATAACTCTGCCTGATGTAATTTCGAGTAATTTGGAAAAATGTTCTGTAGAATAAAAAACTGATTGCGGAACAATACAAGAAGTTTATTTAATTTATTGCGTTTTGTATGATTTTGTTATAATAATCGATATTAGTGATAAAACTAATAATTACTTGATTATTTTACACTAAAATGATCCCTAACATTACCTAATGATAATCCGGAGTGATACATTCTACACATTTCTATTTTTTCTTCGTCTGTATAAATCATGTTTAATAAATCGTTAGTTTTAAATCTTATTATTTATTAAAATTTAAAAAAAAATACCTTGCATAATTTGACAGGTGACAATAAACAATACATAAGTGACATTATTTTTTAAATTAGTTTATAATGGGTTGCCTATATACCAATGATAAAGTGGGCAGCATTATAAATGGGCTTCACTGTATATCTTCCAACGCAAGTTAGGTTTTGAACTTTATACTTCAGATAATACAAACAAACGGCCTGTAAGAGGCCAAGAGAATGGATAAAATCTTAAGCGATCTTCAAATCCTCAGGCGAAGTTCAGAACTTACGCCGTGCACTATATAACACCCGAAACACTTGTAGATATAATGAATCAAATACCTGAAGGGCTAAAGGCGTCTTTGAAGATGGCACAAGGGGCAGATCTTAGGGGTGATGCAGGAATTACACATGCATGCTCAAGGGAAGGCATTATAACATAGGGAAAAACCCACGGGAATGATTGATGAAATCTCTCGGGCACAGATATCTACGGGGACCTACCAGGTGAAACAGCAGTTAAAAATAATTCGACAAATATCTCAAACCCTGAATTCAACAAAAATCCTTGCGTAATTATTTCTATGCCGGTGTTCTTAAATATAGATCCGGAATACTCTGACTTTTTCTTATAAAAAGGAGCGAAAATTATATCCGGGCACTCTTCAGTGGGGCGTCTGCACTCGAATCCTGCTAGATTTTAGATACATAGCCCGTCTAAAGGAAGGGTTATTTTTAACGCGAAGTGGAGATAGTTGAAATGTGATAAAGAATTCGCCGTTAAGAAATGTGTGATATCATTGGCAGTATATGTTAATACTCTCACACGCTCCCAGTGACACCAGAACGCATAAGCGTTTTGTCTTAAAAAACGAGGTTTCCCTGCTAAAAGTCTCACTGAGTCTTCTTAGCCATGCCACTGGAATTGATGAGTTTTGTGAGTGATTTAAGTTTCTTATCACATACCGATTGCAAGCCGAAATTCGTTCTAACCATTAATTTAAGTAAAAGTACAGGGACCTATTCACTGGAATTTCGAAGACTTGCTGAATTTTGCAGCAAGCGGTAGAGCATTAAAATTATCCTAACAGTATTACGTCCGTTTGATGTAACCAACCTCAATACTTTTGCAGCGATTCACGGGAGAAATTGGTAACTGTTTTATGTATCTGTCGATGTGTATTTGGGTTACCAGTAATTAAAGACAACAAGAGTGTGAAGATTCTCAAAACGTCAAAGACCAATTGAAGAACCGGAACACATTAGTTAAAAAATGAAGCAATAGACGTACAAACTTGAGGCTTGAAACGTAATGAATATCGGAATTACCTGTTCTTACCACGCAGGAAGTAGTACACTCCCTGTCTCAAATGAAGAATGACAGAGCTCCAGGAGATGATGGCATAACAAGCGAAATGATAGAATTAGGAGTGGCCACTTTAACATTAGCGAAAGTACTACTAAATAAATGCCTGTCAGAAATAATTATCCCTGAAACATGGAAAACGTCCATATAACTTTGATATATAAAAAGGTGATAAATTTGAAATGGAAAACTATCGCTCCATTAGTGTACTGCCCCACCCGTATAATTTGATGACTAAAACTATGAAAAGCAAATTGACAAATAGGTTCGATAATATAATTTATCAGCCACCAGAACAAGTAGATTTTCGTAGAGACTATAGTACAACGGAGCACATAGAAACGTATAGCATTCTAACCGAAAAATGCTAAGAACACAACGATTCGCTTCACCTGGCTTTCGTTGATTAGAACAAGACATTCTATTCTGCTGTTTTATGGGCTATTTTCAAGACAATGGACAATGCCATAATCGAAGTCTCAAAACATTTAAAATTGAAATAAATAGGGGAGTTCGGCAAGGAGGCACAATTTTCCCAAAACTGTTTACGCTTGCACAAGAAACTGGATTGTGGTAATAAAAACATTAACATCGATGGACGTTACTTACACCATTTCCGTTTTAAAGACAATATTGTTCTTACTAGTACTAGAAGAAGTGCAAGAAATGTTATCTGAACTTAAATTCGAATCAGAAAAAATCTGCCTCACTATGAATTTAGAGAAAACCAAACCATAACAACCGAATAGATAACTTTAAAAATTGGTGGAGTTAACGTAAAATGTTTGGAGAAATACATATATCTCGGTCTTCTTCTTCTTCTTCTACTTTATTGTAGGTTTGACAACTTGTTTTTCTTCACTCTTCTGATAATTTTATGGCGAATCTGCTGAAGATGTTAACCAGCTTTCCGCCCATCGTTTTAGTGGTCTTCCTGGTCCTATATTTCTTAGAGGTTTCGAGTTCTTCGCTAGCCTTATCGATCTGTTGTCGTCAGCTCTTTCTACATGATCGATCCATTCTTTGCGACTTCTCTTCACAAATTTCCCTATATCGGCGATATTACACTGTTCTATATTGGTTTCGTATTCTGTCCATTTTAGTCTTTTCCACAATGGTCCTCAGCGTGGTTATCTCTGCAGTCCGTAAGAGATGTTTTGTTCCTTTTTTGTATCCGCTCTCGTTTTGGCACCATAGACTAATGTTGTTCTAATTATAGTTTTATAGATTTTCACCTTACTGTCAACGGATAAATATTTGTTACACCAGGTTATATCTCTAAGAAAGCGTCATATTTTGGCCCCATTCCAAGATTGTCATTTTACTTCTTCGTAGTTGTTTCTATTACTTGTAATGTCTACCCCTAAGTATTTGCAATGCATGACCTGCTCTATCATATATCCCTCTAACTCTAGTTTGCAGCGTATAGAATCCTTAGCGATTGTCATAGATTTTGTTTTTGTTTTTGATACAACCATATCATATTTTTGGCATGTTGTGACCAGTCGATGTAGAAGTCTTTGTAGATCTTCTTCTGTCTTTGCCATAAGTATTGCATCGTTCACGTAACACGTATTTATATTCTGGAGGCCCATTTGGTATCCTGGTAGTCTCTGATGCTCTTGATTAATTTGTCCATTACTAAACTGAAGAGTACAGGACTCATGGGGTCACCTTGTCGTATTCCGGAGTTACAATTTATTGTAACATTAATAATTGCCGATAGTAAATAGGAACATGCAATCGCGCTAGCTCAGTGGAAGGGCGTGGGTGACTTACCTTCAAAACTAAACGGTCGAAATCATAGGGGCGCCAAATGGTGTCAAGCCGATGTTCCCTCGTTCATCGTGAGCGAACAAACCATTAAAATTGCTCAAGGTAACAATATAATATAAACAATGAAAACCCACAGTTCGATAAATCGTATAATGTTTCAAATAGATCATAGATTAATAACAGAGGGAATAAAATCGACTTGTAATTACTGGCATTAACGGACAATAACAATACTAGCACAAAATAAATATATCATATAGGAAAATATCACAATCTTAATTAATCAAAATCTGAACATCCCAAAACGCAGCCTTTGCTGAGGGCGGGTAAAGCTAATTCTATAGCATGTCGATCATCATAACAAAATAGCTGTTAAGTTCAAACCAAATCCAGCACAAAGGTGAAGGTGATGTAGCTCCCAGCGGTTACTGGCAACACAGCAGGCTCATTTGGGGCTGCATGAAAGGTACCGGGGCCAACGGAAACAACCACGTACTAGAATGCACGTCACTCGGCCAAGCTGTAAGCCTTTGCTCTATATGGGACAGTTTTAGTCCGTAACTTGAAGGCTAAGTATATACACACCAAATTAGCAATTTGAATAAACAAGGATGAGACGGCTTAACAGAAAATTTCTGCCTATCCTACACCAAAAATGTGCTCGCCCAACAATTTCAGATATCCATGGCTTAGGGCCGAAAATGTGGCCAAATCGCTTATGCTACAACGCCTAATCCAGCGGTTAATATCTACAATGTCTTAATTCATTCCAGCCATGTTCACAGTTTTCGATGACTCAAGAATCCATTCTCGCCAAACGAGCAGCTATCAACACCTCCCTGACATTTTGGGAAAACCCGGAAAGCGGAAGTGACGCCAACTCTATCGCCATCTAGCTACACTTAATGCCCTCGGCGGAAATAATGGCAGACTACATAGGAAACTGTATTTAGGCAGAACTCTGCCGCTCGGCGGAATCTTACTTCGACATGCTAGTAGTGTTGCCTACACGCTGGGCGCTTTCGGCCCATGAAATTACTAAATAAATTACGAAATGACAATAAATTGGTCTCATTATCTCTTGTGTATATTCATTTTCTACTTTAACCTTTGTTTTCACTTGAAAATTCATATCGTGAATAATATTAATAATTCTGCTGGGTACTTCAAAGTCTCTTAATAGTCTTGTGCGATCAAATGCCTTTGTAAGATCAACGAAACATAAGAAAGCTGGGGCATTATATTCAATCGCCTTTTCGACTATCTCTCGTACTAGAAATATTGCATCAGTAGTTGACCGGTTTGATCTGAATCCCTGTTGCTCTTCATTTATCTGTATATATTGCTGCAGTTTTTCTAGAATGCTTTTCGACAACAGCTTATGGGTCGAGTTTAACAGAGTGATGCCACGGTAGTTATCATGATCGGTTTTGTCTCCATTCTTAAATATTGGTATTGTTACACTGACTTTCCATTCTTGCGGTATGTTCCCAGACTTTAATATAATATTCAATAGTTTTTCTAGTTCTTTAATCAGGTGTTTTCCTCTCGGTCTTATTATCAAATTAAGAAAATAAATCCAAACGGTGGAAATTGACAGACGCATTCGGGCCGCTACTGGGAAACTTGGGAATATACTGAAAGTATTGAACTTTCCCATAAACTTAAAGAGAGAAGTTTTTAAGATGTATATTCTACCGGTACTGACCTACAGAGTTGAAACTATGGCACTTACTATCAAATTGCAAGGAAAATTTTAATTGTTAGGAACGTACGGCTTGTTATCATAATTTAAACGCGTCAATTCGCTGGCTATATTTCTCAACTAAATCAAGCAAAATCAGATACCTGGAGGGCACGTCTAGCTCAAGTCGAAGACGGCGTGCAGTAAATTAATGAATGGAAACCGGGAGGGGCGCCAGCGAATCCAGCAAAACTAACAATCAACCAGGCATCTCAACTGCTTAAACAGACGATTCGCAGACTGAGTTCTTATAAAGGGTTAAGAACTATAGCAAAAGAACGTTACGCAACAACAATAAATAAAACTACATACAATTACTCGAATATCACAGTTTACTATAAGATACGTCTCGGTGGAGTTGACAAGTGACCCAATAGGGCCTACAGCCAGTAATACTTAAATTTTATGGAAGATGCTAGGTACAATCGGAGGAAAAGCCTTTCAATAATTTATAATTACACATTAAAAATACCTGGACGTACACACATTGGCATGGGCCTTACTTTCGGCTAGTGTACAAGTTATCGCCTGGCTGGTACATGTAGTTGAAGTGTAGATCCGTGGCCTGGGGCAGTTTAATTCATAGGCTCAACATGGCCCACAAAGGGGGCTTAATGGATGTCCCTAGTATTAGGTGTGCTCTCATGAGATTCACGGAAGCTCTGCTTTCGGCACCAGCGGTTAATAGCCCAGCATGACGATGGGGCCCTGATTAGCCACAGGTGGACTTACACGAGGTCGCCGGAGGAAGAATCTTCCAGCCGCCAAATTCCAGATCGTAGATTGTGGCTCGGCATGTCAAGCCCGTATGGGCGTGCACGAGGTGCTACCATAAAAAAAAATCCGCTAACAAGCGGGGCGCCTAGAATCGCCCAAAATAACGTCGTCTAGAGGAGAATCTTAATTAACCTCTTGAACGACTTCGAAGATGGTAGCTGCTACGAACGGCACCAAGTTTCCAACAGGTAAGGCCGAAGAGAGCCTCTCGTAACCCGGAAACTCGCCAAAGAAACTAAAAACTTATCGGGGAACGGAACCATGTCCCTATCAGCGAACAAAAGTTCCTAACTCAGGAGCGCGCGGAATTTGAATCTACCCACAGAGCTACAATCCGGAGAGCGCTTCCCATGAAGTCACAAAAAAGCAGAGTGAAGCGACAAATCTAACGAAAGCGCCATTTTAACGTAACAGGCTATTTGGCATTATTTTATAGGTTCCGAATTACGTTTCCGCATGTATTTAGGCGTTTCGTCTGCTTGCGGTTTTAAACGCCCTCATTCTGTGTTATCGCGGGTTCGGGCCCATTGGCGGCCTGTTTGGCGACGTGAATTCTTGTACATATTTGAGCCAGAATAGAGATAGTTGCCGTCCGCTCGAGAGAGCAAGTTCGAGGTTTTATTCTCATCACTTTTCAATGCGCGCATTTTTTGAGGCAGATTGGACCCGTTGTTGCAATAAGCAAGAAGTGTCTTCGACGTGGTCGTACGCTAAGCACCCCTCGGGGTCGCGTAGGCGTGCATGGGCATGGCTTTTCAGTTGTTTAGTCGTGCTAGATAACGTCTAACGGTCGTTCCTTCAGTGTGTGTGTGCCTACCGCATGTTTTGATCTCGTTTTTCGAACTCAGCATCGTTTTGAAGCATGTTTTGTTTCTTATGCAAGTGTTGTGCTTCCTATTGAACTGCACGTGGGCTTAGCCTTGGCTTGGGGCGAACGTAACGTGGTAATTTACCGTTGTAAGTCATGCAGGTTTCGTTTGTCGTGGGGCGGAAAACCCTATAATACGTAGTTTGGACCGACTTTTTGTGAAAACTCATTAGCAGCTTACAGGTTTCCGTTGCCGTTTCGTGCGGGTTTAGAATTTCGTTTTTGTGTGAGACGACTATCCCATGGTTCCGCCTCAGCCAGCAGCTTTTCGCAGTTGGTGCAGTCCCTTTAGGAACCTTCTGCAATGTTTGGAAAGCGATTGAGTGCGGTAGCATGGAACATTAGTTGCCGCTAGCCAAGCTTCTTTAGGTACCGTTATAATATTGTTAACACAACTTTTACAGTTCGAATTTAAAGTGTACATGGTGTTTCGCCACAGTATCGGACAGTTAACGTAACGTTGTGGTCGTTTAACTTTTATTGTGTGCATTTTTGAAGTTGTTAAACCATTTTAGTTGTGTACCTGTCGATTTAATACAGTACCGTCAGATTACATAAGCAACTGTGCGTGGTGGCAGATTGAATTGTGTCACAACTGTTCCATGTTTAGTTGAATACCGCCTTTCTATTACTGTTAATTGGGTCAGTATTTTGATTATCTAGTGTTCATACCGTTTACCAGTAATTTCAACAGTTGATGTCAAATTCACCGAATATTTTAATAGGTTAAGGCGTTACGCAATTTACCTACCTAATGTTTACTAACCTATTTCATATTTTTATGTAACTTTTATGAATTTAACTATTTTTACTAATACATTTCGTGTTTGTTAACTGTGGCTTTCTTTTGTTATTGTGCATGCGATATGTATGTGTATTTTTTACAGTTGCAAGAGGAGCTTTGCCAGCTGTTCAAGTGAGTTCCTCGAAAGGTAGGTCCGTGGTGTTGTACGTGACTTGCTGGAATACTGCCAATGTTAGAGTCGAAAGGTGAATCCGTTATGCTTGTGGTGGCTCCTTATCATTTTAGATCAGTTTTTCGTTTATTAGGCCGTTGTCCTGTGTAATCTCGTGTCGGACCTCCTCTTGCTCCACTGACGTTAATCGGCAAGCCTTTGTAACGGTCTGGGGCAGCGGTCCTATGTAATATATTCCCGATTTTGTGAGTTAGCCTACGCGCTAGTCGTTTAGCTTTGTTTTCTTTGTCTTAATACCGGTTTAGCCTGTAACAAAATTCGCTAACCGGCTCAGAGCAATGCAAAGAACCATTGAACGCCTCATGTTGGTTCTAAGTTTCAGAAACTATATCAGGAATGAGGTCAGAAGAAGAACTAAGGTGGAGCACGTTATGGGCTGTATAATGGAGCTGGGTCGGTCATGTCGCACACCAGGAAAATTGTGCAATGGAGGCCTAGACTACGTAAATGAAGCATCGGGAGACAGCAAAGACGTTGGTTCGATGATATTAAAGAAATAGTGGGGAAACGATGGCACAGAGTGGCACAAGAACGGAAAGAATGGAAAAAGCATGAGGAGGTCTATGTTCAAGAGTGGCCTGTTAAGGGATGTTGAAGAGAAAGAGAGAGAGGAGAGAGAGAGGGATTGTGTTACCAGTAATAGACATTAAGCGGTCGCGTAAATATGCTGTCAAAGTAAAGTAGTGGCACATTAGTAGACTGTTGAGCCTAAGGTTGCGAATTTGAATCTCCATACCAGACCATACCACATACTGTGTGAATAAAAAAAACGTCTCCAAGTTGGGCAGCGTACAGCTACCCGGCTATATCAGCTAATGAAGTGAATCTCGGGATAATTGTCGAAGAAACATTGTAAAATATGGATGTCAAGTCTCACACAAGTTTGTTAAAAAATACCGGAACAGGAAACTTAAAAAGATTGGTTTTCGAAAATGCTTTTTACACAGAATCTTATATTTGGTTTTGAACACACTAAATCTAGTAGCTGATGAATGGCCACCAAATTCACCTGATGTAACTCCATTGGATTACTGTAGCTGGGATGCACTTCAATAACTAGTCTATTTCCAGTGTAAAACTCTGTTTGAAACACTGAACGAATTGTGTAAAAAGGTAGAAGAATCTTGGGACGAAATATATTTTGATTTAATTGGAAAATTTTGCAATTTAAGAAAAGGTTAAAAGCAGTGTATATGCAAAATGGAGTGTCAATACAGCATATTTTTAAATAAGTTGAAATAGTGTCTTCCTCTTCTGCGTTTGTAAGGCGAATCGCCTGTTTATTGCTATACTCTGGATTCTTATTTGATTATTGCTGTTCTTGTGATATTGATTGCCAGCTGTCACTCCACCTCTTGAGCGGTCTTCCTGGTGGTCCCTGTGGTTTTCCATTTTGTGCTATTTTGGCTAATCTGGTGTCTGCCATTCTGTTTACGTGTTCATTCCATTCACGTCTTCTTTTTCACACCCATCGGACCACATCTTCTACTTTACATTTTTCTCTAATGTGAGTGTTTCTCTGTCTGTCCCACATTGTATACCCTGCCATTGTTCTTAAATTTTTCATCTCGGTTGTTCTGATTTGTCTTTTCGTTAAAGTGCTATTGGTTCTAGTTTCTGCTCCGTAAGTCATTACAGGTGTTACGCAAGTTTTGTATATTCTGGATTTGCATTCGATAGATAAGTGTTTGTTTCTCCAGATTACTTGTTTTAGATGTCCTGAAATAGTGGCTGATTTGTTTACTTGTTGCCTGACTTCGTTTATGAGTTTTCCGGAGCTCGATATGTTAGTGCCAAGGTAATTAAAATTCATTACCTGTTCAATTGGGATGTTGTTCGCTACTAGTTTACATCGTAGGGGTTCGTTTGACATGGTCATTGCTTTACTTTTTCCTGTGGAGATTATCATGTTGTACTTCTCTGCGGCGCGGTGGTTTGAAATGTGTAAAGTAGTCGTTGCAAGTCGTTCACCGAATCGGCTACCAGTACTGCTTCATCCGCATAGCACAGAACGTTGATGCAGTTATTACCAAGTCTGTAGCCTATACCCCGTGTTTTTGCAGCTTCAATGATCTTGTTCATGATAGTGTTAAACAGTATAGGGCTAAGACTGTCTCCTTGTCGGATTCCCGTCTTTGCCTTTATTTCTGTTGTTAATATTTTGCCGACTCTTATTTTGGTGGTATTGTTGGTGTTTAAGTCTTTTATTAGTTTAATATATTCTAGGGGTACAGCTTTCTCTATAAGTATATTTAGAACATCTTTTAGTTGTACGCAGTCGAAGGCCCTCGTGAGATCTACAAAACAGATGAATGCAGGTGTATTGTATTCGATTGCCTTCTCTGCAACTTGCCGTAGGATAAAAATAGCATCCGTTGTAGATCTATTTCTCCGGAACCCCTGTTGTTCTTCGCTAATGGGTATGGTGTTCGATATTTTCGTTGCAAGTATGCTAGTAAGGAGTTTTATTACGGAGCTTAATAATGTTATGCCCCTGTAGTTCGAGGGTTGCTTTTTATCCCCTTTTTTGAATATTGGAATGGTGACACTTTTCTTCCACTCGGTGGGTATCGTATTGTGTTTTATTATCTTCTTAAATAGTTTCGTTATTTCGACCACTAGGGGTTCGCCGCCGTATTTGATAAGTTCGTTACATATCTCGTCTTCGCTGGGTGTCTTCCTATTTTTGAGTTTTGACGTTGCATTCTTGACCTGTTCTTCTGTTATTGTTGTCCTTATCTCTTCGTTGTGCTCGTTCTCTTGTTCCCGAGTGTTTTCTTCATCGTGTTCAGTATTGTTGTTGTTATAAAGTTGTTTGAAGTATTGTACCCAACTCTCTTCGTTTATAGCTTTCAGTTCTATCTCTTCGTTTGTTGTTCTCTTTAGACCTCTTAGCATTCTCCATATTCTTTTTTAGGCTCCGTACGTATCGTGTTCCATATCAGTACTGAATTTCCGCCAATATTCGTTTTTTATTTCTCGGATTCTACCATTCACCTGATTTCGAGTTCTAACATAATTCTCATAGGCTTCTCTCGTTTGTTTACTTTTAGATTCTAAGTAAGCTTTTCTCTTCTTATCTGTGATTTCCTTAACTTGAAATAATAAAGAAGCCATCCTGCGATTGATTACTAATAATAATCAATGGTAGTATAATCGCAGATCAACCCCCGTATCATTTATACACCACGGTAGCTCTGAAATGTTTGTACTCACCGTAATGACCTAGCTAGCTTAATCTCGGTGGCCTTGGGTCGCAGATTTCTATCATCAGCTGTACTACTGCAAGCTCTTTATAAAAAAACACAGGGCGCCAGAAATCACAGATTTCAAAAAAAGGTAAATAAAATTGTAGCAAACAAGTAAGTTTATCAAATCAACAATTAATAATTGCTTGCAACATCGGTATTCAGTCCTTAAATTGTATGTCATAGTATTAAATTATTTGAATACAATATATTACATATGCTGAAAATGCACCACGCACAGCAAAAATATGTGAACCTCTTTTGGGGTCTTGGATTGAATGTGATCACAACTCCATGAAGGGATAAGCTTACCACTGTCATATGTATTAACCGTTATCTCGGTAATGATAATAAAATGGCGTGAAAGCACTTTTTACAAAATTCTTAATATGTATTCAATTAGCAAAGCTATAAATTTGTGAATTGTAAATTTGGGAACAATTAATACATTATGTTTTAAGTTTATAAAACATAGATTTATGAATAGTTAATACATTACGTTTTAAATTTATAAAGCGTAATTTCAAATTTGTAAATTGTAAATCGGAACAATTAATACATTAAGTTTTCAATTTATAAAGCGTAAATTAAATTTGTAATCAATTAATACATTACATGTTAACGGAGTTTAAATTTGTAAAGTATAAATCTGAAGCGTCGTTAAGGTCGATTCAACCAGTAAATGGGTGAACGTGGTTATCAACAAAAGTTGAAACACTAACCTGGGTGGTGATAAAAAACGTTGTCCAGGATTAGCTTAGTGTAAGCCGACAGCAATCTCGAACTCGTTTGATAATGAAATTGACGCTCCTTGTTAGAATCTGGCAAGTTCAGGATAACATTCCAGCAGGAGTTGCGGGCCCAAGCTATTAATTATGGTGTCAATTATAACATCAGACGTGGCGTCGATCAGGAAACCCAAATAAGAAGTCGCCCAAAAACGGCGTTCAAAAGTGGCGTTTAAGAGTGACGTTGAAAAATTACGTCAAAGAATAACGTCAAAGAGCTAATAAAAAAAAAACGGGAAATGACTAAAATGAATATCAACAGCCCACAAACAAAATTAAATAATTGGTGCAGTAGCACACAAGATGCTTTCTTGGAACGAGTTGCTCCAACCAAAAGCGACAGGTAAAATAAATCGCGGACGGAAACAGATCGCTGCGGCTGGCGCAACTGATAACGAATTATTTTGGGAAAACCAAAATCAGAGAGCTCGCGCAAAGCAAGACTTGATATTGTTTGAAATACAGCGAATAATAATTCAAGTGGGAATATACAGGCTGGCCCGGAAATAAATTGGTAACTGGCGAAACAATTAAGCGGAGCCAAAAATTGTTTCAAATTTCTGGGGTGAACCATGGTTTGGTGTTTGGTTTTGCGTTAAATTTTATTCTTTTCTTTCCAACTGCTTCTTTGGCTGCTTCGAGTATATTGCTCTTTAGAGTGTTCTAGCTGGAGTCAATGTTTTCGTCCTCTCTGAGTGGGCTATTTATAATATGTTGTTGTAGGCGATTTGCATAGAGTTGCCGTGTACATTTTTCAATGTAATTTTTAAAAAGTGATGGTTTTGTTAGTTTTTTAAATAAATGATTTAGATGTTGCGTATATAATTTTTCATTCTTTCCTTACTAGCTTTGAAAATTTCAAACCTGTAACTCTACTATAACATGAGTTATCGGGCCTCAAATAAAGATCGTTTTTTTATCCACCCGGTATATCGGTCTTAGGCATCTTCTTGTACTTCGTAGGTGGACATCGCTTTCGTTAATCCAATATTTCAACATCTCTTGGTCTTTCCCTTTACGCTTTCCTGGGAGAAATTATCTGAAGATTTTTTTGGATATCGTTGGTCGTCCATTCGAAGCAACTGGTATATAGCTATTACTTAAATAGTAGTGGGGAAACAGTACAACTTTGTCTCGTTTCGTTGGTGCTATCGGTTCCGAGAGTTTATCCCCATGTTACATTATTGTAATCGCCAAGAAATGCGATCCGAGATTTCTTCAGATCTTCAAGTTTTAAGGCTCTGTAGATGGCGGAAAACAGGTTTTCTCAATATCGTCTGTCTGTCTGCTGCCGGTATATAAACTATTTGTTGCAAAAAACGATATTTTGCATGCGGATTATATGTCTACTTGGCATAAAACCGAGAACATTTCAATAAAATATATACAGAGGAACAGATAAGAGTAATAATTTGCACATAGCTCAGGCTTTACATTTGATAAAATTGGACCCAACAAATACAGAATAAATGTTGTAAGAAATAAAAAGGTCCAACGAATAAGTGCGCTGTGCTTAATGTAGCTGCATCGTGACAATATGGGAACGCTGGGCGTGCTGCGCTCGGCCTGCTTACTTCTCACTAAAATGCCTTCCGCAAGCACTGAAAGAGCGCTGAGTTCGAATCCCGTCTGTAATATTTTTTTTATTTGGAAATTGATATGCATTACAATGTGTTTGTTTTTAATGTTTCAGTATTATTGGAAACGTTAAGATATTTTTACCCCTAGTTGCCTATGATTTTCCAAAATATTTAGTGTCACAACTTCCACTTGCGGGGGAAGTTCTGAGTAAAGCCCTTTACAAATTTTTGTATCGGCTTTATTGACTGTATATATACCTTTTGTTAAGCTGATAAGTTGTTCTTGTTTTGTGAAACATAATACTCGAAAAACGGTAAAAAATGAGCACGGCAGCAAACGGCGGCCACTACATCCCAATATAGAGGAAGACGTTTATAACTAAATTCAAATTGAAGATGTCACGTAATTATGGTATTGTACTACAATAGTACGTACCTTGACTGACTCATAAATGTATGTTGAGCCAAAAATATAATACGTTGTTTGAGGAATAATTTAGAGTGTAACACCCGTATTCATTGTCGTTCGCCAGCGGATCGCCGGCGACTCGCCGGAGTTTCGTTATGAATAGTATGTTGGCGGCACTGTACGTCTATGTCAAATTCGAGGTGATCAGGTTAGGTTTTCAGTCAGTTTTGACAGAAACTGACACAAAATCTAACCTGCTAACCTCGAACTTGACATAGACGTACAGTGCCGCCAACATACTATTCATAACGAAACTCTGGCGAGTCGCTGGCGATCCGCTGGCGAACGACTATGAATACGGGCGTAAGAGTTTTTTCTAGAGATAAATTACTGTTTGGGGTTTCATTAAAATGCAATTAAGAAAAAGGACAGCGTATTCCTAAAGTGGTTATAGAGCATATATTCCATTAAACACTGTTCAGATCGTAGCAGTTGTAAAGAGAGCAATGAACGTATTTTATTTTCGTTTTAGAGTTAATAGTTATCCGGTAATGCAGTGAACTAGTGGATTTCATATTATATAAATGCTTTCATTCTGCGTTACAAGCTTATGACAAAATAAAAGGATATTTTGAATATATGTAGATACCAGTGAAAGCTTATTCTAAGTAAATGCTATATTTTCATCACAAGCGCTTCCGAAAAATTTATGAATAGCGACAGGCTCCCTAAATCATAACTGACTCTCTCTGGTATAACGAATGTTTTGTCGGCAGCAGTTTTTTAATAAAAAAATTGACTAATTGCCTTGTCAAATTCTAGGGTTGTTCCGATTTCCTTTCTTTCAGCTTCGTTTGATGCTTGACTTTCAAAGATCTTATATACAGCAGTACCTGCGAAAGAGCATGGGGAAACGATTGAATTAAATCGTCATAACTAAAATAGCTTGCAAAAACCCTACTACTACAAGACTGTCGCGATTTGAAATGTAAATGTTTCTAGTTCCTGCGAGGACTTCTGGAATACTTTATGTGGGTAAAATACGATCTTATTGTAAGCCTTTGAGTCGTATAATTAGGTATGCACTAGGCATTCTACTACTACACATGTTGCTTTAATGATTCCATAAATTGCAGAACTACCGCAATATACACCAACACTGAAGTCGTCCATTCTAATAACTAGACAAGAGAGTACTTGAATCCTTGCTGTTTTAAATTTCCGCCGACTCTTGCACATAAATATTCGTTTAGTAAAATGCGGAAATCCACGATTACCGCCAGGTTGAGATGAAATTAAGGTGACTGGCGTGATAACTCCTTATAGCTAGAAAATATGATAAGCGCATTTTTCTTCAGCTGATAATTCTTTTTAAAAAATCTTTAGAATTTCTCTGACAGTTTTTTCTTTCCATGCATTTAGCCACGTACTACTTTTATTATTATGACTCCCTGCGTAATATTTACAAAATTGTAATATTTGAGAATATTTTGAGGGAATAAGAAATACTTTAAATGTGGCAGTGTTTTTTAATAGCCAGTGTTTATTCCACAGGTGCATAATTGAATCGGTTATTACTAAAACACCCTAAGTCATATTTTGGAGAAATTGCGTTTGAGATGAAAATCGATAAACTTGACATATTTACATCGTTTGGTGCTAAAATCCCCTTAGTCTGCATGTTGTATATATAGGGGGGTTTCCACTCATGCATTTCCATGCAGCAACTTTTGATGCAGCATCACCAACAAAATGCAGCAATTTTTAATGCATGGCATTAAAAAATGCATGACCATTTACATTTATGCAGCTTTGTGCTTTTAGTGATTAAATGTATATAGGGAATTTCACTTCTGAGAACCCCAAGTTATTTAACCAACAATATAACTTAAACTAACCTATGATTTAACCTCAACTTGTGCTGTGGTTTGTGTCAAAAATCTGAATTCTGAATTATTATTGTTTTAAAATGGATCCAGAAGAAGCACTTCTCCTTATAACAATTAGTGCAGCCACATTACTGGTGCCCACCACAAGAAGGTGGTGGATTAGGCCGTGGTTACGCAATAGAAGTAGAGGCAATTTACATCTAGTACATAACGAACTTATTTAGCAGGATGTAGAAAGTTTCTCAAACTTCTTACGTATGGATGAAGCCACTTTTAATACGTTATTGCAAATGGTTAGGCTAAAATACTGAGCGCCAACACAAAATTAACAGTTGGTAACGTAAAATTTACTGGAAATTCTCCAGAAATGCACGCCAGAAATGCAAGAAAATAGAACCAGTTCTAATTCCTTGCATCACGAAACTTGCATTTTTTGATGCTGCATTTCCGAAAAAAATGCATAGTGTAAATCGAAAGTTGCATGCATTTTGATGCTGCATCAAAAGTTGCTGCATGGAAATGCATGAGTGGAAACCCCCCATATATGACTAATCAAAGGCCGCCAAACAGCATGTAGTGCTAAAACACCCTAAGTCACTGACTTAGGCGGTTTTAGTGCTAAACTGTTGGCAGCCCTAGAAATCCTAACCCAAAATAGCAACTGTCAGCTTGTAAATAAACGTCACGTTTACTGTTCAATTATTACAATGGAAGAACAAAATACAACCAAAAGGCGTAAAGGCATTCGTCATGATGCAGATTATAAACGAAATTTTGTGCCAAAATGTAAAGTAAACGGAGTAGAGCATATTAACTACAGAAATAAAACCATTCCTGATAAATCGTGGGCGGTAGTTAGCTGCAGGTAATAATACTACAGTATTGTACTGATTGCATTGTGTTTTACGATATTTTGTTTCAGGTGTCCTTTAAAATGCAGCAGAAAGATTAGTGAAACCATGAGCAAGAATATTTTTGATAAATTTTATCGACTGACTACAAAAGACGAACAGGATCTCTATCTTCAAGGTTTAATCGAAGTACGAAATGTTCACCAGAGACGTAAACGTAAAGAAGAGGGCAAGGACCGCAGCCAATCATATTGGCACTTCGTTAACATAGGTGTGAAAAGGTATAAAGTGTGTCTGAATACATTTTGCACCGTACATGCTATAACAGTGGATCGAGTTAAACGGATTAAAAAATTGCTGTGTAATAATGAAACTCCAGTTGACAAAAGAGGGAAACATCCCAAAGGAAATGCTATCCCCGATGATGTCAGGAACGTGATAAGAGATCATATTAGTTCATACCCTTCAAAGCAGTCTCACTATTCAGGAAAACACTACAGCTACCTCGATTCACGGCTCAATGTAAAGATTATGCACGACATGTTTTGCACCAAGTATCCAGATCTGAACGTTACGTATAGTTATTACCTCAAATTTTTTCATGAAAACTTTGATCTACACTTTGGGCGTCCGCAAGTGGATACATGTAACAAGTGCGAGGAATTCACATTAAAAATCAAAAGCACAAGTTTAGGGGATGCCTCTAAGAGAGTAGCCGTTGCAGAAAAAATTGTTCATGAACGTCGAGCCAAAAAATTTTATAATGCCTTGAGAAGTGCAGCAGATGAGTGTAAACAGCGTGAAGACTTGGGTGCCCTCGCATTTGACTACATGCAGAACTTGCAGCTGCCGGTGATTCCTGTGCAAGACCTCTTTTACCTTACACAGTTGACTGTCTCAGTATTTTGCGTACATGATTTAACAACTGATAAAGCATATTATTATGTATACACAGAAACTACAGCAGCCAAAAGCCCTAATGAAGTCTGCTCCTTTTTACTGGACTTTATTAAAAACTATGTGCCCAAAACAGTGACCGAACTTCGTTTATTTGCGGATAATTGTCCAGGTCAGAACAAGAACCACTGTGTAGCTCGCTTGTGTATGGCATTAGTTGACAGTGGCCACTTTAAAACAGTACAACAATTTTTCCCTATACGCGGCCATTCTTTTCTCCCCTGCGACCGCGACTTTGGTATTATAAAAAGAACTTTAAAAAGGCACGACCGGATTTACGATTTACATAAATACACCGAAGTTATTATAAGCTCGAGCCTTCAAAGAAAATTTACCGTTAATGAAATACAAACAGACCAAATTCTGGATTTTAAGAGCTGGTGGCCGCAATATTATAAAAAAGATAGTGCTTCTGTTGAAACCATAAACCTCCGTAAAGACGACAAAGTGAGTTTTACTATTTCAAAGTTTCATCACATGAGATATGACTCTGAAAAACCTGGTTGCATACAAGCCTCACAATTTATAAATGGCATGGTGTGGCACACTTTTTCTTTGGAACATCCCAAACGAAAGAAAAACACACCAGTGGAATTCCCAAAAGCAAAGGCCTATTTGACACAACTTCCTATTGTAGCTACTAAAGTCGAGCACCTGAAAACGTTGTTGCAGTGGGTTGACGAGGAGTATAAAGCATTTTATGAAGAAATCATAAACTCTGGTATTGTTAAAGAACCAAAAAGAAAATAAACTTCAGTTGATATTGTGTGTTATATTTCATGTATTTCAAAAACCCACTAAGTCAAAATGTGTAATCTAAGTTTTGTTAAAAACTGAATTTTTTTTGTAAACTTTTTTGTTACAAGTGGTTTATACATGTCTTATAAATATGTGTAAAATAAAAAAATACCATTTATTTCATGTATATGTTCACCAGACGTTTTTTTCGTTTCCTGAAAAGTTACTAAAAATGACTTAGGGACTTTTAGTAATAACCGATTCAATTTTATTTAAAAGAAGTAATCAGTATGGATAAGGATATGTGTAGATTACATCTCAAAACAACACCCGTTTTGTTTTAGAATATTGTAAAAACATCAGTTCGATCTATTCTTTATAGCAGAGACTATATTCTTTCTATTAATGGAAGAAGTAAAACAGAGTTGTACAAACGTTAAGGTTTCGTTTAAAGATACAATCCTTATATACAAGTTGTACTCCAATGAAGTAGCTTAAATGATACGGATGGATCATTGAATCAAAATAAGGGGCTTAACGCAAACATACCTTAGCACAAATTCACACCCCTGATGACTTACAGCCCTTAATTGTCAAGACGAAAAACATATTTAAATCATTTAATCTAAAATTCCCTGATAACGAGCACTCATATTTGGCACATGTGAGTATCTAGGGTTGCTGTTGCAATTAATCAAAGCTGTGTCTTGACCCTGTATTATTAAAATATTATTAGACATTATGATAGACCAGATTTTATTCTCTTGATTTTTTTCATTGCGTTACCCGAAAAATTCTTTAATCCATATTTTTTTGTTATCAGAGCTTTTGTTTTTAGAAAAGCTAGTTAGTTGTCAAATTCTAATTTTTTTTAAAAATAGACAGAATTTTATTTTTTATGTTGCTCACTCTGTATATCTTTGACCGAAATGCTCTGGGTTTCAAGCCAGGTAGACATCTAATCCGCATGTAAAATACCGTCTTCTTCCAATAAATAGTTTTTGAGCTATACCGCCAAGAGACGTAGAGATAGATAAACGGACAGACAGATTAACGAAATTGAAAACATGTCATCTAGGGACCCTGAAATGTGAAGATCTGAAGAAATCTCGGAAGCTGATTTTCTCACGATTACAATACCACCTTCGTCTTTTAGACGAGAGGCCGAAAGGCATTAGGGATTCCAATAAATTGCTCAATTTCTGATGCCAGTTTCATAATTCGATATATAATCGAATTTCAAAAACTTCAATAATAACCCTACGACAACTAAAGATAGCCATGCAATTACGTGTATAGTCTAGGAACTTAATACCAAAATTAGTATAGTTCTATCGCAGAATACAACAATAAATTGACGAAAAAATAAAGCTAGGAATACGAACACGACGAAGAAGGAGAGTTTAAACTCCTTAATATTCTGTGTGATAAAGGATAAGACAGTAGATAGATTAGACGAAATCTCTATGCTCATTCAATTTAGTGCTGAAATACAGCATACTCATCAAATTTGACATCGACATTGACGTAAGAACACTTCAATTCACCAAAGTTTGTAAAATTGCGTCTACCATATAAAAAAGCCGTACTAATTATTTATCTGCCAATGGTACTATAAAGGTAGTTAAATGGTAGAGTTGTACCAAGATAATCCCTTTATATAAAGAGCGTAGAATTGAAATACGTATTGATATTTCAGAACCTTTTATTAAAATTGTTGTTTATACGTTTGGGTGTAACAACAAATATTCGCATAGACGTCAAAATACAAGCCTTAGTTTTCTCTGTGTTCATGTATGCGGCGGAAACATGGACGCTCAGAGAAGCTGAGCTCAAGAAAATAGACGCATTTGAGATGTACTGCTTGCGTCGTATGCTTAGAGTTAAATGGACAGCTCATCGCACAAACAAATCCATCTTAAACGAAATTAAGCCCCAACTTCGCCTCTCTTCACTTGTTTCTAAGAAAGCCCTCAAATTCTCTGGCCACATCTCCAGAAGAGAGAACATGGAAAAAACATACTACAAGGAAAGCCAGATGGAAAAATAAGACGAGAACAATTTCCCCAACGCTGGATCGACATAAGGGTCTCCAAGAACCCTGGGAACATGTTTTATGCATGACCCAAGATAGAGGCGCCTGGAGAAATTTTCTGGACGAGACATTTCCAAACCTATCATATTAGAATCACAGCACATCTGGAAAGATGTCATGATGTAGAAGAAGTAACAACAAAACTACTAGATTTTAGATAAGGTTACAAAAACACAACAGTACCAATTTGCGCATGTGGATGTGTGAACCAGTGGCGACAGGGCACCCTACGCCAGTTTAGCCTGGACGGCATAAAGCGTGCTGTACCCAATTTACGTTTGAAAAAGCATGAGCGCTATCTCCATATTGCTCAACGTTCACGGCGGGTTTGCCGAGCAGTTTCCAGGAGTTCTTCTAGGAGTTTCAATAATGCCAGGAGGAGATGTCCAGCCACGTAAGTTATGCCTTTGACTAACTGCGGTGGTATTTGTGCTCGAAACGTGCTTATTTCGCCGCGATCAGGTTAATTGTGGGTCCTTTTCAGGCCTAAGGGTTTGATTTAAACGGCGTAATTATGGAACCCTACGCTGGCGGGTTGCAGGAGAGGGTATGATATAACCCGTTATCGAAAATGACGGCCTAAAGGATCGATTAAGAGCTGGTTTTAGTAGATTACTCCGGTAACGAAAGCTGTGGCATGGAGTATCGGTTAAGAGTTTGGGAGGGTATTTAGAGCTCTGAAAAGCTTCTTGTGGCAGGTCCCTGGTCTCAAATGTTTCGGACTGGTGGTCCATGTCGGTTCGGCGGGCCCGTTTCGCAGGAGAAAATGGGGCTTCAGGTGTCCTGTAAAGTCTGGATTTTGCAGGAGCAGTCAAATCTGGCAGCAAGCTGCTGTTCGTAAGTTCCCTTTGGAGTCTAGAACTGGTGGATCCCCTAGATAGAGATGGACTCACAAGTTGCTGAACTCAAGTATCTGGAACTGGCGGGCATCATTTTCTTATACCTTTTTGGGCCTCTATCACTTGGATATCTTCTTAGAAAAATTGAGAAGGATGCGCGGTAGTTAGTTACTCACGGACTCCCGTATCGCTGGGCTGTTGCTCTTATAAACAAGCTCCGCGCGCTGCAGGTCAGGTTTCAATGGAGGCTGGAGGTGTCGGTGTTTAAATTCTAGCATATTAATTACATCTAAATCCAATTTGAACAAAAGCATTTGTGTGTTTAGGCTTAATTCTATTATTTGTTTTTAGATTTTCTCTTCTTGTTCAACTGTTTATCAGCTTCTCATATTACCTTCTAGTTATTTCGACTGTACCAAATTGGTTCCAATGTTAATCAGAAAATTATGTAATATGGTCTACTTGGCTCTCTCATCCGAGGCGTTTAAAATTTGTTTTTGTCCCTTGTCGTGTCGAAAGAGCTTGCTTGAATGTTACATTTTAGTTTCCAGTATATCACCTGAACTTTGATATTAATTCCACTATATCAATGATTTTTCTCTCAATCGGTAATAACATAAAGTTGATGTACCTGAAATTTGATACATAATGGAATTCTTTATGGCACTCTATTTTTTGGAGATTGAAGTAGCACTTTATTCCGTCAGTGTCTCCCATATTTGTTACTTTTTCATGACACAAGAAAAATGGTTTTCCTGGCAACAGATAAGTTAACTACTAGATATTAAATAATTATTAATGTATCTTGAATTAAAGATCAACAAATATAGATTTACGGTTGAGAGAAAAAAATCGTATAGACCTCTGGAGTAAACTTTGTTAATATTTCGACTGAAAATGTCTTCGGTTCCCTTTAGTCGCCATCAATCAATGTTGGAATTAAATTTCGACTTACACTGTGTCGTCTTTGTAGATAAGCCTCCAGAATTTTTTTGGCTTAATGTGTCTAACACCTTGTGAACTCAAGCAAAGCTTTGTATAACGGTTATGTTCTTTGGTGGCTCGTGAAGTCTTACAAGGCACCCATGATTTGATACGTCTTATTAGAGTTCTTTGTAAACAAGCATAGTTAGAAATAATTGATCTTTCCACTGTTTGTGCGCTCATATAGACCAACGTTTCACAAGGCAGTGTAGTTTGAGCTTGCATTATCAGAGTCAAAGTTACTGTAAGAGCTGAAGCACGGCGTGGTCCTTCCTGTGCCAACCGTGCAGAACGGCGTAACGTTGATTGGTCGTTCAAATCCAATGCACTTTGAGTCAGCGGCGCGTAACCGGCTGACGATCTAGTTGTGATGTTTTAATCCGTGTTTATTATTTGGAAGTTTTTTTTTATTTCTATGACTTCACATATCATTCGTGGTAAGTAGTGAAGTACTGCATCTAAAGTTTTTCACAATGGACTCTACTTCTACGAGGACATGTGCTACGAAAGGATTAATTTTAACACTAAAAACACACATATGAGACGACAGTAGGCCACCCTCAAGAATACATTTTCTCGGCGGATGTATAAAGGACATGCGTTTGTAGGTCAGGCTGAAAGAATATGCATCAGTGTTTTCGGCCGAACCTTATATGTTTGAGAAAAGAATTATGAAAGGTAATATTCCAACATAAGAGCGTGTTAAGTACACCATCCTAGCATGCCTGCTTTAACTAAAGACGAAGAAACGGCTTCTCTTTCTTTAGGAGGGCGTAACAAAGCGGAAAGAAATTTAAAAGAAAAAGTTTGTATGCAAAATTTTTATATTTCAACTTCCTCTTCAATCGTATTAAGTTTGGTACTGCGTTTTTAAAACGCCCTGTATAAGAAGGGGGTACAATTTTAGTGCGTTTAATTCTCTTACACATACGTGGGAAAAGTACTTGACGAGAGTCTATAATCTCCTAACTACGAAAACAGACCCAATGTCGAGGACTCGGTGGCTGTTCTGAAATTAAAGAGCAAAACATGCCGGTGTATGAAGTTGGAATTGCAAAATATGTAAACACTCTTCGAAGAAGCAGCTGTGGGTTCATATCTATATCTAATCAGTAACAAAATTAAAATCTTGGTTTAGGTAATATGTAGACAATACATTCATCTTCTGGTCATATAAAGACCGATATTGGGTTTATTTTTATGACATTTTAATCCTCGATATAATCCCATACTATGTATTTACAATAGAAGCGGATGGAAATTGCAATAATTTGTTCTTAGAGTGTTGGTGAAGTGTATTATAAATATTAGTTTAAAACATGCAGTCTACAGACAGAAAACTCAATTCAAAAGGTAGCAATTAATTTGGGAAGAAAAAAGTTTAAAAACAACCGGAATACATAAAATTCTTTGCCCCTGCGGTTCAAGTTAAATGGACAGACTGGTCGTTCTATTGACCTAATTTGTTTAGATCACATGGGCTATTGCAAATTAACTGGAACTGAGCATATTTCTACGTATTGGGGACACTTTAAACCCTACTAACTTCCACTAATAATATGTTAAGCTATAGACATAGGACAATACCCATACGAGTTAGAAAACGTGGACTCAACTGTCATTTACAATCCAGATCTAGAGCATCACAAGTACAGCTGGTCAGTCAGTCATTTCTCCGTTTTCTCAACAGGATCTAGTACAGCTAGCACAGAGAGCCTTAAACCACCACATCTGGCTCTTAGAGTAACTATGATTGTGATTATGATTATATAAGTTTTAATCTCCGGCCCCCTAGGTGGTTGAGTGGGTTAGCAATCTGCTTAGCAACCAGGTCGACATGGGATCACATCTGGCCATAGCCGAGAATTTTCTAGGAGCGGAAATGGATTTGAACTCATTAGTTAAGTTAGCTTTATTTAGGTTTAGAACGTTTGAGTGTGTGGTTTGTTTGGATGCGGGGGAAAGTACTGTAAGTCGCGAGCGGCTCATTACCTCCGTTGCACTTTCCGCGAGATATGAATGCTCCTCGACATTGAAAGGTAAAAGAGGCTATAGGTAATCAATGGGTTCATAAACAACAAAAATTGCAAGTTTAGGTATCCTTTTTTACTAGGTATCCCATCAATACTACGCAAAAAATGTCTGGCTTGTAAGAGTTAGCAAGTCATCAACTTAAATATTATTTTGTCTGCTCCTGTAACTAAAATGATATTTAACATACTAACATACACGTCGCTAAGTGACCTTTTAACCTGTGATTAAAGAGCTTCTTAGTCACGGGCTGAAGTTGGCAACGACGTTTTAGTCATGGGGTGAAGTTAGGTTCAAACAGTATTTGTTTTATTAGCCACAGCCAAAACTAAAATCAAGTTAGTTTTTAACAGTCAACTTTGACATTTGTCAAGCATAATTTAACCTAACGTAATATTCAAAATCTTAATGAAGTAGTAATATGATGCTATATTGTCTAAATTTGTGGTCGTAGAAAAAG
Organism: Agriotes lineatus; assembly: GCA_940337035.1. Taxonomy (NCBI): domain Eukaryota; kingdom Metazoa; phylum Arthropoda; class Insecta; order Coleoptera; family Elateridae; genus Agriotes; species Agriotes lineatus. Next base: position 176,566 of record CALNHX010000612.1, on the reverse strand, counting down.
TATAGTATGTAACAAATTATATAAACTCGTCTAAACACTCGTTTATTAAACACTCGTAACTAAAGTGAGTTTTATTAAAAGGCCGCCGAAACGACTTTTTAAAAAACGTTTATTTTTATTTTACAATGAAATATAACATTGGAAGCACACAGATTAGCTGCCAGACAATTTCTTACATCTAGCTACGAACTAACTGGAACTTATCTTAGAGGTGCAAGCTACTTGTATATATACTATGTCTAATCAACTAAGATAAGCGTTATCTCTAAAAGGGAGCGCGAGACAGGAAGCCACGTGCGTTCAAGGTTGCAGACTTGCAATTCATACAAAGAAGCTATTTATCGTTCAAGGTTGCAAGCTTGCAGTTTTACACAGGGGGCCATTGTCTAGTCATAACATAACACGTCCGCCGATAAAATGTTCAATGGGTGGTATTCAAATATGCCTCCATTGAACTTACAAAGAGAAAAGAAAATTAAACTTATGCATTTACGTTAACTGGTTCAAAATCTTTATTTAAAAATCTAATAAGTTTAATCTTCATTGTGTTTCTATTATAATACAAATACAATATAAAAATTATTAACATAAGAATAGTACACAGAGTAAATATAATTGCAGACACACTTAAATTATCAGATTTAATATAATTAACAGGTTTTAACAAATTCTCATATTTATTAAGCTTAATTCGGTCCTCAACCAATTTCTGGGTGTCAAGAGGTATCAAGTCAATCTTTGACACATTTATGTGGTTTGATTCAGGAATTATTAAGCGGTCAATGTTTGAAATTTTTAAATTAACAATTTCATTTGAGGTTCGTTTTGCGGTGAATAACATGTGTTTTTGATTTATTGAAACAAGACAGTCTGAACTGAGGTGTAAGAGGTTAGTGCCAGATATTCCTTTTCTAAAATTCTGATTTTTACATTTGACGTCCAATATTGCTTCAGATGGGAAATATATTAACCATGTCGCAGGATTTATTTGTGATATTTTGATCTCTGTTAAATTGAATAAATAAGGGATACATGTTTTATTTTTATTAAATGACAGAAGTTGTGTTTCGCACAATTTGTTGTTGGGGATTTCAAAGTAGTTATTTTGATTACAAAAGTAGGTGTCTAAAGTTATAAGTTTACAATGACTTATTTCAATGGGAATGCTGTTTTTAACGTTAAATAATAAAGTACTATAAGTAGGTATAATCATACGAAATTGATAATTTTGGATAAAAATCGGAAATGGTATTAATTGTATCATTTGATAATCATTAGTTTTGGAAGTAAGAGGTATTTCGAATATAAATGTAATTCTGTTTTTAACTCGATAAACTTTTGTAATGATAATTGACTCGTATAAATGTAAATACTGTAACTCTGCAGGATATGGAATAGTTAAAGCTTTTTCTGATATGCTATTGAGATACGTCGAAATTTCATTTAGATTTTCAATTAAATCGTCATTATCAATTAATGACATATGCATCTGTTGATTTTGGGCAAAAGTTAATGCATTTTCTAGTTCCAAACAAGTGTTAATAAGTAGTTGTAAAAATTGAATTGCTTCTAGCAAGACTGTTTTTAAGGAGTATGTAGCGAGATTTTTGCCTAATTCCTCATTTTGTAAAATTATTTTATTTATATTTCTGTCTAATAATTCTTGACTCTTTGCTATATCATTGATTACTGAGATGGTATCATTTAAAATTTTAGTTTGTTCTAATATAACGTCATTTTGAATTTTATTGCTTTCTTGTAATTTAGTAATCATAGATTCATATCTGACTCCATCGTTGGCGTCGAGGTTGCCAGTTAAAAATTTGAAGGCGGATCCAAGTCCGTCGAAAATTCCTCTCTTATTAATTTTGTGTTTAACATCAGGAAATAATTGACTTAAGAGTTTATCTGCTTTTTCAAGATATTGTTTTAATATTATGAGTAAATTGTTATGATTGATAATAACATCGTCAATTCTTTTAAATTTTGTATATTCAATAACGTAACTTTTATTTTCAAGTAACGGTATTATTTTCATTAAATTAATTCTAAGTGTGTCATAATTAACAAATATAGGGGTATAGTCTATATTTCTAATAAGCGTCCATTCGCTTTGTTTAAGCACTACGTTTCCTAAGTTTAAGGGATATAATCCGGGATTATCTTTTAAATTCTTAATAATAATGTCGCTCTGTATGACTGGTGATTGAGTCAGCAGGGTACAGGCGATGAAGATGGTAGTAATCCTGAAAAAAGGGAGAGCAATAATTCCTTTTAGTCAGGGTGTTTTATATTTTCTTAAAAAAAAAAAAATTAGATTTAATTTTGAATTTCAATTTTACTTCTGAAATTTGTTTTAACAAATATTTTTTATTTAATTGAAATGTTTGATTTTCTGGATTTGAATTTAATTTTAAATTTAATCTTTACTTCTGAGGTTTGTTTTAACAAATGCTTTTTCATTTAATTGAAATGTTTGACTTTTCTGAATTTGAATTTAATTTTAAATTGTAAAGGTTTTTCTTTGTTTTCCTTTAGCAATATCAATTATAAAGGTATGTTGCTGTGAACATTTTAGTTTTAACGCGAGAAATATTGTGATTATTAAAATTGTAAATACTAGATTAATACAAGCTTAGGTCTTGTTTGTTTGTTAAGTATAATTTTTATTTGAGTTTTTTCTGATTTAAATGATTTTAGTCTTAAGTTTTTTCTTAAGATGTTATTTTTTTTAAATACTTTTGATACTTAAAGTTACTGATTTATTTATTAGAATTTATTTGCAATACTTAAAGTTTTTCAAAAATTCAAGGGTGTGAACAATCTTATTTTTTCTTTAAACACATGGTTAAAAATTTAGTTATTTTGGAAAAGTCTTTGATAAATTTTCTATAATAGACTATTTGGTTAAAAATGGTTTTATTTCGATTTTTAGGTGCTAGGAAATTTTGATTGTTGAATTTTTAGATGAATCTGATTTTATTCCTTCTAAAGTAGTAGGTAGCTATATAATCTAAATATTTTACAGATTTATGTTTGAATTACTAAACCTTATGAGTTGACTTTTCGTCAGTTTTGAAATTATATGTGCATTGGTTTTAGTCTTAAATTGTTTTTTTTAAATTGTTATTTAAAATAATTATCTAAAATACTTTTAATGTTTGGAGTTTTTATATTAAAGTTGTTAAATCTGATAGACTGATTTTTGTTGAGCTCATAATTTTTATTTTTATAAGATTAAGGATTATAAATATTAATTTCTTGTATTTCATTTAAAGTATTAATTACGCTTGTTTTAAATTGATTATTATATGATTTCAATTGCTGAAGGCATGACAAATTTTTCATTAAATTTTAATTTTGGAGTTATTTTAGTTCCATTTTTTTTGTTTAGTTTTTACGGGTTGTAATAAAATGGTATCGTAGCTCTTTCTGTCTGAATATGCATCGATTTATAATCTATTCCTGCGGATAATTTTGAAAGTAAATCGGATCCAATAAGTCCTATATAGTCTTGGTTAAAATTATATAAATAACATGTATGTGTTCCGTTTTCATAAAAAAGACTGGGGATTGGTAAATCTGCAATTAAGTTATGTTGAGAAATTCCATGAGATGTAACTATCTCGAATTCTGTTTCATAAATATAATTTGGAAAATGTTGTTGTACAAATTCTGGAGAAATTATTGTTTGTGAGCTACCTGTACCTATTAAAAGTTTATCGCCGGTGGCGGGAATTATAATATAAGGAAGATCTGATTTTGAATTTATATTAAAAGTTAAAATATGCTTTTCCGAGGCTCTTAATAAAAATTTACAGTATCGTCTGGATCTGGATATTCGAAATAATCTGGGGTGTGATCTAAGTCTTGTGAATTATCAGGGTCAGAATATTCCTGAAGGTTTTCGTTAAAATTTTCTGGAGTTGAAAATTCTCCATTTTCAAATAAATTTTCGGCTAAGTTTTCATATTTATCCGGAGGTTTTTCTTGATGATAATTTAAATGATTAAAATTTCTATTAACGTTTTGAGAATTTGCTCGATATTTATTGGGGAAATTTGATTGTTGAGTAGCTGGTCTTTTTATAGTGCTAAAGTCCATAGGTTCTGGTTTATTTGTTGGTGAAAAATTTGGTTTGGTGCAAATGCATTAAAGCTTGAATTTTGAGTTATTCTAGAATTATTCTGATTGTTAAAATTCGTTGGATTTTTAAAATAGTTGGGATTTTGATTAAAATTACTTTTAGGATTTTGGTTAAAATTACTTCGATTTTGTTGGAATGGTCTTTGCATGAAATTTGGGTTATTAAATTTAGGTTTCATATCAACCTTTCTTGTTTGAATATCGGAAGTTAAATTTGATTTATTTAATTTTTGACTTTGAAAATTATTTTGATTTTGAGAATATCTGATATCAATTTCTTCTTTTACTATGCTTAAGGCTTGTTCTAGTGAAGTTGGATTTCTACTTCTTACAAAGCTTCCTAAATTTTCATTTAGTCCACTTGTAAAAGTGCGAAGTGCTAAATCTTTATTAGCCTTTAATTTATAAGTGATAATGTCTTTTGATTCTTGACTCAGAGAAACTTTTCAATTATAAATTGCCAAATGAGTTCTAACTTTATTGAAAAATTCTATGGGAGAGTCTTTATTCTGTTTTAATTTGGTTAAATCAATTAAAAGATTCAATTCTGACCTTTGGTCGCCAAAATTTTCAATTAAGACATTTTTTAAGTCTTTCCAAGTATCATACTCGTAACCTGTAATTACTTCTAACGCTTGACCTTTTAATTTATTCCTTATCGAATTTAAAATTATTTGGTTGATATAATCGTTTGAATTTTCTGTGCAAAATTTAGTTGCAATGATTTCTGCGGATCTGACAAATTCCGAAAGAGTGGCTTGATTACCATCGTATGTGGGAATTTCATTTAGTAAAGCTACGTTAAAATGTGGGGGAAACAATGATGCGTTTTGGTCAACCATATTTGGGTTGTTACAATTATTTAAAAATAAAATTCTAGGGATAGAACTCCTTGGTGAGCGTGATCGATCTCGTGACATAAAATTTTTACAATTGTTTCAAAATATAATTTTTTATCTAATACTTCAACATAATGGTGATCTAAACATAAAAATTTTATAATTGTTAAAAAATAAATTTCTAGGTGTTTTTACTTAAGATTCTCGCCTTAACATAAGAATTTTTGTAGACAAAAATTAATTTTACTTTATTTGTTTCACTTGATTTTTAATTTTGTTTTATATTAGTAAACAATTTACTGACTAGGGGGTTTAACAAGAGGGTAGGAAGCCTACGCGCAAGAACGCAAGCACAAATGCAAATTAAGCACACCTAGTATGTGCAGCAATTGGACTGGCTTACTACGTTCTGCCTAATATTATAAATAAATATTAGAACTATGTTAGTATAAGTTAAAGTTTGTTTGAGATTAATTAGCTTTATAGATCAGGCGAACGCTTTAATAATTATTACTTTTGAAAATTATATTACGTTACTTTGTTGCCTTTGAAATTTTTACTTTGTTGTTTAGGCGAACGCTTTAATAATTATTACTTTTGAAAATTATATTACGTTACTTTGTTGCCTTTAAAAATTTTTTATTTTGCTTTTTTTTAAACTTAAAAATTATTACTTAGGCGAACGCTTTAATAGTCGTTACTTTGTTGCCTTTAAAATATACCTTTGCTTTTTCTCTAAAGCTTGAAAATTATTATAAAAATATACCTTTGCTTTTTCTCTAAAGCTTGAAAATTATTATAAAAATATGCACTTACATTGTGCGTTAAAATTGACGAACGGCGTGCGATCTGCTACCTCCTGTTGTCTTCAAAAAGGATGCGTCGATCCTGTTGATGTCGGCTGGCCTGCAAACAGCTAGGTCCTGAAGTTCGACTTTGGATAGTCTGCTTTGCGCTAGAGCGTTATCCAAAAGTTGTCCTGGGGTCGTCGTTGTTGACGTTGCCAAACCAGAGACTGATCCCAATGATCAAGTGGTCCCAATGACCAGATGGTTCCAATAACCACGGAGGAGCAGGAGCTGGGTCGACGGGCGCTTCTCACGATCGGGCGATGTTTGTCCCTGTTGGAGATGTCCGAAGATCCGCTGGGTGGTAGGTGTCGATTTGCGGCAAAGAGCTGAACCTCAAGGAAAGTTGCTGGTCGACTCGATGTTTGTAGTTTTCCAGGTTTTCCTCCACAAATCCGAACGACTGCGCCAGTTTTATTAAAAGGCCGCCGAAACGACTTTTTAAAAAACGTTTATTTTTATTTTACAATGAAATATAACATTGGAAGCACACAGATTAGCTGCCAGACAATTTCTTACATCTAGCTACGAACTAACTGGAACTTATCTTAGAGGTGCAAGCTACTTGTATATATACTATGTCTAATCAACTAAGATAAGCGTTATCTCTAAAAGGGAGCGCGAGACAGGAAGCCACGTGCGTTCAAGGTTGCAGACTTGCAATTCATACAAAGAAGCTATTTATCGTTCAAGGTTGCAAGCTTGCAGTTTTACACAGGGGGCCATTGTCTAGTAATAACATAACAAGTGACGTTTATAAAACTTATTACATAATATACTAGAAAGATCCTGGTTGTATAGTGCCATAATTTATTATTATAAACAACTTTTCTTTGTAGAATTTTGCCGTATCACGAACAAAAAGGTTGGTTTACTTGACAAGAAAATAGTTTTCGTTTCACTGTCAAGGTGAACTTGTTTTTTACAAAAACTGAAAATATTCTTAAAATTCTCTTTAGACCAAGCAGGACCTAATCCCATAATATTACAATAAAATTTAAAAATTTCTAGTCCATCTCACCTCTTGTAACATCAATTCTGGGACACACTGTATACGTACCTATTTCAGATATCAATAAAATAAACTCTAAGCTACATATACCATCCTGTCCTTGTACAATGCTTTTAATTTTTTTCTTGAATCCTGCCATCATTTTCCAACATGTTCGAAAACTAGGTTTAAATTCCTACGGCCTATATAATAATGTTCTATTTTTTTGAGAAGTTTGTGTAAACCGTCAAAAGCGTAATTATATTTTTGCAAAATTTGTTTCATGAATATAAACGAGAAATTTATGTCACTATTAATTTCCATTTTGATATTCACTATCTTCCAAATATTCAGTTCTGGAAGAAAAACAAGTTTGTAATCATCAAACAATTTTTATAACGAGGTTACTTAATAAATCAGCTAGCCCGACGTGAAGAATCAGTAGATAATATGTTACAGGGTGCATTTTATATTACAATTGTATGCATAATACTTAAAATCTTAAGTTTGTTTTGAATCAGTGATCATGCTTCCCTGTTAATTTCTTGCTAACCAAAATTGAACAATTGACTTCCAAAAATTGTGGAAAAATAAAGTTATGCATTTCAACATGAGTAGCATTTAATGTCGTTTCTTCGAAAATTGTTTTTTATGTATTTTCATGGTAAATAAAACACACCGCACTTAAATATCCTTAAGACCTCTTTTTTCTGAAAACAATAACATAACTCATGCATTATGTTTGTCCATTCGTTAAAGCATTAATGAAAAATTGTCCTATTTTCCGAAAGCTCCTAAAACTTTTTTTATGCGGCTCTTATACATCACAATAGCTTTATTCATGAACGCTGCTCATTTTAAATTCAGCTCGCGATTTTTTTAACTTATCTTCTGCAGGGTAAACTTTTTGTGAATAAACCCTGGAACTTTTGGATGGCTTGTCACGGCCGTCAAATTCCTTTAATGAAATTTGTACTGGCATCAACTTCTCTGTGCAACGGCGCATCAGCTGAAATTTGCGACCGAAACATAATTAAAACTTGATGTACGTAACGACACTACGAATGCAGCAGTAATTTAATTTTTTAGAAAGTGATAGTTTGCAGATTTTAATTGTAACTTATCGTATTAAAGCAAAAATATAGTGCAGCTTTATTTCCGACCCAGCTGACGACAACTTTAATTAAAATACCAAGATGCAAGCCATTTAATGTAGTCAGCCATAAAACCTTTTTAATTTTATCGTTTGGAAGTTATGGGCAGCAAAGTTTAAAACTTATACTGCGTGCTAAATCGATAAAATGGCGACTGAAGAAATTAGCATCCTTGAGCTGGATGGCATCCAGAGCTTAACGAAGATTAAGGTGAAATTGTAACTGGGTTGCATCTAGCGTCTTTTGTCTGCACATTTTAAATTAAACCGCAGTGATGGGAAGACCAAACACTTTAGTTCTAAATTCAATTAAAACACTACACAGGTTTCATGAGCGTATACGTATACAGTGATCGCCAAAAGTTGACATCAAATAGAAAAAAAATATATGACGATTAGAAGTGGTTGAAAAAAGATTACAAATGGGCCAAACGAAAGTTATCACCTAACTTCCGTTATCTGTCCTTTTCTAAATTTTCTAAAAATAACTGCGAAAAATGCATATACTAGCTGCGATGAAAACACATTTTACCAACAAAAGCTGTTTAAAATGTGATTTGCCATCTAAATACAAAATTTTGGTTCAACATTTTGAAAAAAGGTTTTTACAAAAGATAAACTGAATAAATTAAGATCTGCTCATTAGGTAACTGTAAAAGTACATTTACAGCATTGTTATCAAAGTAAGATATTAACAGGGCTAGATTAGAGTTTCTAGAATGTCGGAATAGATATTAATTATCATTGAAAAATATTTCTCCTAATAAGCATCTTGCGTCAAAAACGTAAAAATTATGCAAAAATATTACCTCTCGGTAAATAATAAAAAATTTAAAGGAATAACTAACATTGTCTGTTGTTTTTCCAGTTGCACATCTTTAAAATCTTTACCTAAAAAATTTGAGTATTGAAATTAAGACTTGGTGTGTGAAATGTTGAGAAATATTCCAAAAATTGTTTTCCAGCCTTAAGATTGTTCAGCTACTAAAACTAACCCACGATAACTAAATCTCATTCAAATCCTGTTTAATTTCCGAAAAAAGAATACTTTCTGGAGTTTGCAATTTCGAAACGGCATTAGCTAACTAACCAAAAATCACTCGCTATCTGAGCCCCTGCTAAGTAGGTTTTCAGACAAGCACAAATTATAAGCAAAACGTTTTCTTTAAGTCCAAAATGATTATTTTTCTATTTGATGTCGACTTTTTGGTGTCCACTGTATAATTTGTGTTCTAAATAAAACGCCCTAAGTATATATTTTCACCTATTTGAAATTAGCTCTAAAAATAGTTTATGCAGTATGTATGCTGAAAGCGATATTTTCTCGCTTTAATAAAATTTTTGGAAAGTTTACTCAAAAATATAAAACAATTCATAACTGCCATTAAAAATGCATCATAATTGTAGATACAGTACATAGGTTGATAGGACCTTTTAAAAAGGAAAAAAATTCTTGAGTTAAAGCAAAAACAGGCAGAATTTTACTTTTTAAAGGTGTTCACCCTGTATCTATTTGACCGAAATGTTGTCGGTTTTGTTGCAGGTAGACATATAAACGGCAGGAAAATCGTCGTTTTCCTCCAACAAACAGTTTTTGAGTTATATCGCCAACAGGCAACAGGTTAATAACTGCAGAACTCGATATAACGAGAAATAATGAAAAACTAATAGGAAAAAAATATTTGTTGAAAGCGACATGACATATGAAGAAAGAAGGATACAATACGAAATCAGGAGCATAGCTGGAGAAGGGCGGCAAAAAGAAAAAGCAACAGTCAAAGTAGGGTACCAGACGCTAACAATTAATAATAAAGAATTTATATGAAGCCCGGAACAAGAAAGAGTGAAGAAGTAAACGGAACAAATAAAAAACTGAACGAAACGAAAAAGGCAACACCGCAAACACAACCCAGGCAACGAATATGATAATGATAACAATGCACAAGTAATAGCAAAAATCTAATCAAATTAGGAACTTGGAATGTGAGGAGCAGTTACAGCAACGAAGAAGAAATTGTAAAAGAAATGGAAAAAGCAGGACTAGATTACTTAGGCATTACATAAACTAAAAGAGAAGGCAGTAGAGTAAAAAAGATGCACAAGGGATATTGGATGTATACGGCAGGAGTAGACAAAAAAGAGAAGGCAAGAGCAGGAGTAGGTTTTATAATAAAAAATGACAAAATAGACAATATAGTTAAAACCACACGTAAAAATGAAAGAATTTTAGTAGTACAGATACAATTAGGATAAGAAAGCAAGCAAAGCACAATAATAATAATACCGTATTAACCAAACGTAGACGCAGAGAAAGAAGGAAAAACACATTTTCTGAAGAATTACACGAGGAAATAGATAAAAAAGACAATGAAATTATTATAATGGGGGACCTAAATGGAATAGTTTGTAACAGAAATCACTACATAGAAGAGTTCATGGGGAAAGAGGGCGAAGAAATACAAAACACAAATTGTTTGAAGATAGTAGACCTGCGTGTAACAAATGAATTGGTAGTGCCAAATACGAAACTTACACACAGCGATCCTTACAAATGCACAAGAGAAGAACCATCGAGAGGGGAAAAATCTATCATTTATTACTTTCCTGTAGGCAAAAAAAGTTGGAAATTGGTAGAAAACGTAAGAATAAAAAGAGATGCGGAGATAGAAGGCAACCATTATCTATTACTAATGGAATGAAAAGAAATGAAAGAGACAAAGGCAGAAAAATGAGAACCAGTATAAAAAACTAAGAAACGACAGATTAATTATACCTGAAGTAAGAGTACACTACAAAAACAATATTAGATAGAAAATACGAAAACGCAAATCTGGAACAACAGTAGAAGAAAAATGGGGGCATTTAAAAAACATAACAGAAGCAGCAAAAGTAAGCTACGGTACAGCAAGAGTAGGCAATAAAGCAGTAAAAGAACCCTATGGTGTTCAGAAGAAAAAAAAAAGAAAATAAAAGGGAAGAAGGAGAAAGGGAGAGAGTACCTTCAAACAAGAGGAACGAAGACTGATGAATATAAGAAGATCAGAAAAGAGACTAGAGACAAAGTAGTGAAGGCAAAAGATGCTAGGTAGATTGACGACGGCAACAAAATGAAAAACAGACACAATGATAATCAAAAACTATTTTATGGAACGCTAAAGCAACTAAGAGACAAGAAGAAGTTGACACTAAAGACGATCAAAGGTGAAACAGGGTAAATAATAATACTTTCAGGAATTACTGTAGACAGATAAAGACGACGTCAATGACTAACCAGGTAAAGTAATACAAGAACAAGAATAGAAGGAAAAAGTGTAGGAAGAAAGAAAGAAAAAAAATAACTAGAGAAGAACTGGAGAAAGCAATCCAAAAATTAAAGGTAAGCAAAGCTGCAGCACTATTCCTTTGTTGAGCGTTGCAATTAAGCACTCGCGTTACAAATGATAGAGCCCCCCCCCTCCCGATACGGAGTCACCAAAATAAAGCTGATAGTTCTCTTGCTGACTTTTGAATAATTGATGAGGCTTCGTTGTAAATTCAGTTTATGCAGCTGATAGTTTGATTTCTGCTGCTTGTTTTCTGGTACAGCCTTGTGCCTCTTTTTTGCTAGGAATATTTACGAACATTACCCAAGGTCAACGCAAACTCGTGTGCATTGTTCAATCCGAAGCTTGAACTCACTGGTTAATCTCGAATCCTGCTCGAATTTTTCTTCAATTTTTTCGTGTGCAATTATTGAAGTAAATTTTTGTTTGTTTTGGTGGTATTCTATTACCCCATTGTTCTTACTGAATCACAATGTTCATGTAATAATTTACTAAACAACCGGTCAGACAATTATGGAGAGATTTGTTTGCAATCTAAGTATTTTACTTAATTTGTAAATTGGGCGAGTTTCTGCAATTAAACACTCTGATAATACTGGTGCTTTAAAGCTCCTGTAATTAACTCGTAGTAATTGAACTAGTTGTACATTTAATTTTTGTCTGTAGTCTTGGCGTTAACTGTTGTAACTATTACCGCTACTAATATAAATCTTACCACGCTATATTTGGTTTCTGAGTCTGTTTCAGGGCGGATAAGCAAATTATAAGGAGTTTACGAATTGTAGTAAGCTAAGAAATATATCGGTTGTATTTAAAGGCTCTTTGGCGCCCCTTTGGTAATTTGAACACTTTTTGTTAATTTAGAAAAGGACAGCACACCGTCTTCACTATAGCTCTTCGGCCCTCTAATGTGTCCATGTAGCCTAAACGTTTGTTTGGTACAATTTGAAGCTGGTTTTCAGTATATTAGTCTGAAGTGTTTGAGGGTTCAGTCCAAATGTTGTTTTACTCGTGGCGAAGGTTTGAAGCATTCTATACAAAATTTCAAATAAGAATTTTTAGGATTCATACCAAATGTTAAATTAACAATTTTGAAAAGATATCTGTCTTTTCAGATCGTTGTAATGATGACTTTATTTCGACCAATCACGGCCATAGTCATGATTACTACTTAGTTCCAAGTATTGCATGCTTATTTTAAATTTAGTAGAGTTGTGGAAATGTCGCCGAATGTTGATATTCTCACGAATGGAAAGATTTCGCAACTATTTAGCTTACATAGAGATAGAGAAAAACAATTCAAACAAGAATGTTTTTATATTTCTGGTATGCCATGCGACATCTTGAGATGGACTGCATACTCCACCTCATCATCCAGGGAAAAATTGTAGCGAGACGGGGTCCGAATAGAAAAAGAATTCCTGGCTGTTCTGAGCGGCGGCGAACAAAATTATGGCAGCCAATATGAAAACCAACATTTGCTGAGTGAATATGGCACCAGAAGAAGAGCTGGTATAGCTACATTATTTTTGGAAACATCATGCATTTCTTCCATTTGTTACTTAAGTACTTACTTGTAATGTAGCTGGCTTGTATGGGTATTTTCAAATTTTAACAGTTAAGTGATTATTTTAAACTTGATCAAAATTCGCTACATTTAGTTTTAAACTGGTTGTCTCGGGTAAATCTCAAATGCCCATGGGTTCATTGTACTCAAATGTATAATTACAAGGATAACACAATGTAACTCGTATAATGTGTTTAGATATATACAAAATAATTCGTTATTAAGAAAATGAAAATAAAACTCCTTCTGGGCTTTGGTGTTCTGTGTCCCTGACCGGACCGCAACCCAAATAGCACCTTAGTTTGGCTCGGTTGCTGCGTCTGGACCCTCTTAAAGGAAGTTCAAATGGAGGAAAAATTAATGAAGCGGATCTGAAACAGGCTATATTTATGCCATCAATAAGATAGTGCTGGGTTGTTATGATTTTGTGGGCGGACACATTCAATGGAAAAAGGTGTTTTACGGTGTCGGTGATGTTTACGGCGAGTGCAAAAAGCTTGGCTGGACGTGCTAGGTCTTTTGTGAATACGTTTGGACCATTCGGAATAATATAAACTGGACATTTGACCTTTTACAAAGTTCAGCTCTTTGCAGCTAGCATCGCCGGTGAGCGCTGAAAGTTTTCGGTCGGTCCGGACTCACGGCAGACGTACCGATTTGCTTAAGTCTAGGCACCTGAATTATGCCGGCTTGGAGATCTATTCCAGTACGTAGGTAAGTCGGGTTTAAGGTTACATTTACGAAAACATTATGATAATAGTGGCCTGGGAAAACCGGCTGGTGACGGAATTCTACGGAGTTTCTAGCAAAATCGGTGCCGAGGTGCTATTGTGTTAGGGCGGAGATCAGCTGGTGCCGGAATTTAGACGGGGTTTCTAACAGGATCGGTGCCGGCCGGTGCTAGCGGGTCAGGGGAGATCAGGAAAGCAGGAGCCAGACGCGAGAGGGGACCTGGTTTCAGGTCTCAAGACTCAAGTCTCACATGCTGTTAACTAGCTTCGGATTCTCCTTCTATACTCTTCGAGCTCCTCGTTATCGGTCATTTGTGGAGGGGATTGGAGAAGGAACTGCATGGCGTACTGGTTATGCTACGTCCGCGCATAGCGGCTAAGCTCGCCTTATCGAAAATCCGAACGATATGGAGATGTGAGCAAAGTATGTAACGAGAATTAGCTCCGTTAAAATTTCTAGCATACTATTTGTGCCTTAGGTAAATTTGACTTGGGTGCTGACGTTGCATACTGATCCTGTAACCTTTTTTACCTTAGGTATAGAGATAGCCGATTTCCATAATGTATGAAAATCAGATACTTAATTATATTATAAAAACCCATTGCTATTATGTTTGTAATAGTAAACCTTAAACCACTGAATAAGAAATACAGAAATATATATCTAATGTTTGCTTATAAGTATACGTAGTTTCTGTATCTTGTTGAATAACACTCTATATGCGTATGCCTCTTTAAAAAATCGAACTAACACAGCAAAATGATGAGGTTTAGTTTAAAGTATTACGTGAGGTCTATCGCAAGGATAAAATATTTTAAGAAATAAAAAGAAGGCTGTGTGTTTTCAAACATTTATACTTAAAATATCTAGCAATGAACAACCACTGTTCCTCAAGAGAATTCAGAATTATTTATAGCATCAATTTTGCACTTATATAACTCTCTGCTCCATTACCTACTTATTGCTGATGTTAATGATTTAATGGTTGCTCCATTTCGCTTATCGTTTATTAATACATTACTGCCAAGGGACACTGCAGAGTTATTTTCATTAAGTTGCGAAATTTACTTATAACAGTAATAATTCAGCGGATTGAAATGCCACAATTTGAAAATGGCGTATTTATAACTCTGTTATGATATCAAAGCGAGCAGGTTCGCGTAATTTTATACCGTAAAATGTAGGTTAATTTAATGGAATATGTATTTGCGTATCCAAGTCTAAAACATTTTAAAAATAAAACGGTAAACTGGACATTAAGCTGCAATGTTTCAGAGAAATTTATACGCCGAACCCCTTGAATCAAGCCGAATGTTCATTACGTCGCCGATAATTTGACGTTTTTTAATTATGGGGAATCATAAACCGTGATATATCGAACGACCGTAAAAGATAATTCTCGATTTCGCATTGCAGCCGCGAAGTGGAACAAACATTAAAATACCCGAGAAACTGGAAAGGCGAAATTATTCCGTCAAGCCGTGTTTAAGATGACACTGATAAGGTTAAGATGCTTAGGATACTTCGGATTAAGAGTGACACCGACATGAGAACGTGAAACGATTTTGAACAGGATGTTAGCAAATAAGTTCCCAACTTTCATTTGGCGGCATTTAATAAACAACTAAGCGGTGCATTTCAACGTAGGCATTAATTGGGCAATCCAGCTATTTGCAGCAGTTATCGGTGCTAATTTCCGCTAAATGAGAGGCAATTTGGGATTTTTGTGAAACTGGAAATAAAAGCCAGGCCGGGTTAACTGCTTTAAACGCCATTAATTTGTGAGTTTCTAGATAACTAAAAGCTGAAAATCTAAAACTGGGTTTTTAAAAAGACAAATACGTAGAAACGGTTTACTGATCACATATTAAAGAAAAACTTCGGTCTATCTAAAATATTTGTGTTCTCAATTTAATGTAGTAATCGAGGTGGAAATTGCCACAGCATTATTCTTGTGTGATTGTTTAATTCTCCCTGAATAATATGCTTGAATACATGGATTTATTTACTAACGGTACATTAAAGATTAGCTGAAGAGGAAGCAAAACATTAAGTAATAAATTCTCCCACTGCTGCTTATATTTCAGCATTTGTCGTTGCCATACGCTGAAAAGCAGCAACAATAAATGCCAAAGATCTGTTTATTCAGAAAATGGGGATTGCAACTTAATCCTGTTGGTTCAGCGCATTTGAAAACTTTCTATAGTTTCAATGAAACAATCGTCAAGCTTTATGTTTGCGGCAAATATTAGTGGAGATTGCCGAACCAATATTTGAAAACGGGATCAGGAATTTAGAGGTAGCGCTTGCTTGCTATGTAAACATTGCTAAAATGTTAGCTCACAGACGCCCGATAAGAAAAACGATATAAGACTTCCACTTTTATGAGAGTCCACTTATTTAAGGGTAATCAGAATGATGTAGAGGTTGAGCGCCTTTTATGTGCATTTTTGCATACATGAATATGTAGGCACCAAGTAAGCTACTTGCTGATAGTACTTAACTAAGTGGCCAAATACTTAATAGTTGATGCAACTTGGAAGCTTATATAATATACCAAATTAAGTCATCAAACACTCCCCTCCAATAGTTTATTTTTGTACAATGATTTAAATGTAGTCCTTGACAGATCTTTCTATTCGAAAGACATTATGTGAAACATTTCTTTGATAGATAAACGATGAGTAGGAATAGTTAATAGACCTTTACTTTATAGCAAAGATATAATGGAACCCTTGTGATAACTATATTATAGTACAGAATAGCACAGTGAATATTTTTTTCTCCGCTGTTCTATATTAAGCCACTTTGCTTCTTTTAATTTACGTTCCCACGCCATACATTAATCGTTAACAATTATTTTGCACAAGTTTTATTCTACTACGATCATCAGCATCAACGCAGTGAACGTGTAAGGCGTCCGCGTACTTGAAGTGAGAAAGAACGAGAGAGCCGTACAACATTATCTAAGATTTTTATTTACTATATTGCCATAGTTTTTGGGTTTATAAAAAATAATAATCTAAATTCGATTAATTACCACGCGTTGGGCGCCAACATTCTACCCTGTTAACCTTCTAATTACTTAATTTTTTTATTATTTATTTATTCACTATCTATAGCCTCTTTTACGTTTAGGTATCGAGGACCATTCATATCTCGAAGGAAGTGCAACGGAGGTAATGAGCCGCTCGTGGCTTACATTACTCTCTCCCGCATCCATACACTCAACCATCCTAAAGTTAAATTAAAGCAACTTAACTAACCAATTCAAATCCATTTCCACTCCGAGAAAATTGCCTGCTACGGCCAGATTTAAATCTATGTCCACATGTGCTAAGCAGATTGATAACCCACTCAACCATTCAGAAAGCCTACTTTTTTAATTAATTATATAAAAAATAGTGGGCTGTGTCAATTGCATTTGCACCGTACCTATTATAAAAATATTCCACTGGACCGAAACGTTACTATAAACCTAGGGCTACGCTTGCCTTACCTTGGATTAATTAGCTTATCTCTGAAAGGTACGATGCTTATATGCTTGGAATAGCACAAACAGATGTTATCTGTGCAAGAAATACTTTTTTCTACTAAACTTGCATGTGACTCCAAACTTGAAACTTGTTTGCTTTACATAATATAGACAACAATTTACTTTTCAAATCGCGGATTCCTAGGGGTTACGGGATCAAAGGAGAGTTGCTTTTCTTACTCTAATATATTTGGGTTTTAAATCACTTTTTACAAGTGTGCAACAAGCATTTAACAAATCCGCGTACTAGGTAACATGTAAAATGGTAGGGTAATAAGGCAACATTTCTACCGTCCGGGCCTGAACTTTTTAGGGCGTCTCTAGAACGCAGCGCGTCGAAGCACGGACGGTGCTCTCTCGGCTTCCGGAAATATGGCTGGCACTGAGAAAAATGCAGTAGGTTGATGCTGTGGTGATACCTTTTATTGGAAATGTTTTGGAAAGTGCATGTGCTCTGGACTCATTAGGAAAGCTTTTTGCACTTGGTTATTAAGGTTAAGTTTAAGTTGAACAGTGAATTTCACTTGCGTAAATAAAACCAAACACGTTAACAACAGCTTTTTAATATCAACGCTTCATATGTCGTACATATTTTACAACACATATTAGTAATTTTTAAGTGCTTATGTTGAAGTAACTAATTTCAAATTTAATTAGGAATGACCAATTTAGAAGTGAAATTTTGACGTACAGTTTTGAAGATAATTACAAGAAGTAACGCTCTTGGACCGTTCAAATAATTATTCCTATGAGGGTTGAACGCCTTGAAATAAACATCGTTTGCTTAAACAATATCCTAATTGGTTTACATTACATCAGGCCATATCTGATTGGCTGACGCGTCATCGTAAGATCGTTCGCTTATTATTAAAACAAAATCTAAATTAAAACGATTTGGCGGGCTTTCTGTTATTAACAATCCATTTTGTAAGTGTTGAACTTATATGAAATGAAAGAGGATAAAGTTTCCTACATATTAAGTACTTGTAGTTTTTTTACGATCAATCGTTCAGCCGAGAGAAAGCTGCAAAGTTATAATAAAGTCAAAATTTAGAAAATAGGTGAACGTTTTGGTAGAGCTTTCAAATTTTTTTTTTGTATGTGTAGTTTGGGTCGTTGAACACGAATATTAGATTTTCCAACTGGAATGTTGACCGGAAACATGTTTTTCACAGGAAAAACTGTGCAAAAAACGAAATTTTTACTTTTTCTAAAATTACTCGAAAACAATCCATTTGTAAGTGTTGAACTTATATGAAATGAAAGAGGATAAAATTTTCTACATATTAAGTATTTGTAGTGTTTTTTACGATCAATCGTTCAGCCGAGAGAAAGCTGCAAAGTTATAATAAAGTCAAAATTTAGAAAATAGGTGAACGTTTTGGTAGAGCTTTGAATTTTTTTTTGTATGTGTAGTTTTGGTCGCTGAGGCGGGAGTGCATCATAAAAAAAACCGCGAAAATCACATGTTAATTAATTGCACTCGTTAGTTTCTTAATTACGATAAAATTTATATGCGCACCGGTGACCCCACTCTTTGGTCCATCTTTGCCCTGAAGCCGTTGGAGCGTCGTTCATCAATTCACCAGCCGATCTCTGTACTGTTGTTTACCGCTGTCAGGGCAGCAAACTGCCGGATTCATCTCTTAGATGTCCATGTGGATCTGTCAGTGAAATCACCAACGTGACCCAGTGACCTACTTCCGTCTAAAATTGACCCTGATATGGCTATTCAGATAAATATAGGCCTCGTTTCATAATTTATGGCTTTCAACATGGTTATTGTGTTTTCAGGAAAATTCAGCTATATTTGTAACCAGATCTGGTCTGCTATGATGAGTTTTGATGCCTTTGAATAACTGCCGCCTCCACTAGAACTTTGTTGCAACTGTGTCGACCCATATTGCTGTCTTGACTCTTCTAGGTATTTTGATTCCACAAGCGATTGGGATATGTGATAAGCAACCTGCAGGTAACTGCGCCAATGTGCTGTACTTACGAAAGATTGAATAAAACATATCTCGAACCGAATCGTATGTCGAGCACATATGTTCGCAATTTTTTTAATTCGAATGCTCGTTGTTATTTAGAGTTCATTCATTTTTATGAATTGGCAGAATATTACCTTCACATTGTACTTTTCCTTGAGACATTAATGTATGCAATTTTAAAAGGCTGTAAAACATTTGTGCCCTGATAAAAACGTAGCAATATATTGCTATGATTTACCTGGCGGAGCTTTGTATTTACCAATTTAGATATTGCTAACTAATTAATATACTCTTATCTCAAAAGTTAGGTTTTTACATCCTGCCTATTTGTTATTTGCTATATAAATTTATTTTATAATAGTGGCTTAATTGCCTAAATTGTTAAGGCTTTGTTGAATGCGCTCGTTTTTAAGCTGCCAATTTAACCAATGGAATATCTTTGTACGGGATTTTTGAAGTTATGGAAAATTTCTTAATGTCAACACTTATAACAACCTAAACTCAACATTTCTCAATCGGTACAAAGTTAGTAGGCTTAATTTTTAATAATTACATCCGCTATAGCTTAATGATCCGTGGCTTATGTGATTTAGCGTAAGCAAACAAATCTAATGTAAACAAAACACTCGTGAAGGACCCCACAGAATTTTAGGAAAAAATACTCCTGACCTTAAAATCCTGTACTGCAGACGGATGTTTAAGTTTCCACTAGCAGTTCCTTCTATGTCTGGGCCCCCTTCTTGTGGTTAGCCTGCATTGCAAGGCTCCTAAAAACTTGCCAATGTGATGCTTGTAGGATTTATCTCTGCACTTCTTTGGATATGGCTTCAATCTGTTTTTGGCTACCAGCTAGGGCTCTGCCGTGGTGCACGAAGGTGAGTGCTGTTCTTGGACTTCTATGACTTCCGCTTCTTACACTGGACTTCCAAATAATTACCAATAAAGCACCCAGAACCAGATGCTCACATCTAGACACCTTTATCAACTGCAGAGGGGTAAAGAATGATTGCAAATTGCTGCAGCCTATCCACAACATTGCACTAATATCAAACGCTCGGATAAATTGTAATTATTGGTATTTATTTTATCTTTTTGGCTTCGGTTTTGTGGGAAGCCAACCACCAACTTTGTTGTGCCCCCACTTGATCTTACATTGTTTCTTTCTTGTTTTATGTCAAGGGTAATGCTATGTGATTAGTTTCAAATTGAAATTATGATATTTATATGGAATAGCTTAATATGATAGTTGAACTGCTTGAATTATTTTAATTTTTATCATAACTGTACTATTAGCTTAAATTGCGCCCATTGCACTATTTATTGGGATACAGAAGTTTTAAGTTAGAATATGATTTTCCTATGCAAATCCGTCTGTGAATCTTAAAACTTAACGAATCATCAATAGTAACGCCAAGATTATAAACTTCATTTAGTATTACGAATTTCGACTCAGAATTTTATGACCAACATCGCCATGTGAAGTTTTTTAGCAAATTTATAAACACCCTTTATAACCAACTATTATATGTATAGTAACATTACCCATCTCAAAGTGCGAAAATAAACGTCTCCCTAGTTGGTTTTCTATAGCAACGAGAGGGAATATAATACGTCGTTTTCCGTTCCCATTAGAAAGGGAGGCAATATGATCAGTAAGAAACCAACTAGCATCCCGCTTTTTATATTTAAACAAACAAATTGCGCGCTACGCGTACGTGAAATAGAATTCGCGAAAGGTTAAGCTCAGAGCTGAGCGCTAAGATAAGAAAAACAAAACCTAAACAAATATACACATCTGTGAAGCCGGAACGTGAGATTTTATTTTGTGCCACAGACACACAGACACACATTAAGGAAAATTATATTATAGATGTTTTGGAATGCAGCTGAATACAAGCAATAAAGTCTTATCATAATATATGGAAGTGACAAAAATCATATGCATAGCTCTGGAGTAGTCATTTCCTCACTTGCATTCTTAGTTATGTTGAACTACATCCACGGGAGGGAATAACGCACTTTCTTCCATAGTAATACAAATAAGTATTAGGTTTACCTTTTAGCTTGAGTAAAAACTTTCCAACGCACTAGGAAAAGGTTAGAAATTTGTAATTCAGGACACAGTTGGGTAGCACCCATATAGTTTTGTCATATGGATGTACCTCTGCTCCAGTTTTAACGTGAGCAAATTTTCTTATAGGGATACAGTACATACGTTGAATAAGTAAGTTTGAATAAATTCGATAAAAAGGCACGTAGACCTTATTTTGCAGCAAAAGCAAACGTACGTGTGTACATTAACTTGCAAATGAAGAATTTAGCACTTTTTATGTTGCATCGTTTGACTTTAGTTCTATTCCTTGTGCCTCATAGCAATGTGAAGATTTTACAATTGTTTTTTAAGTGAAATGAAATTATTGGTTAGTTGTGTCATAATATGTAAACAAGGTATATCAAATAACTTTTATGCTCCTTCATAAAGTGCAGCTGTAATTGTAGATAATAAATTGTCGGGTGCTGTATTTTACTGAACCTCGCCATAAATGAAACCCATTTGCATCACACTTAGATATGAAAATAATTGTGCATCAAAAATGCTTGAACGTTCGCATTTACAGTAGGTTACTTCGCCAAATGACATTTGATTGAAACAACTGGCATTGTAAGAACTGTTAGAAGCATTGGCGTCATCAATTTTGCATTAAAGCTTTTAAGGCTAACAGCTCTCGATCGTAAGTACGGGATTTACAAAGGAAAAGAACCGTTTTTACAGGTGAGCTGTTAGCTAATGACATGCAACATTTTTGCTCGATTGGCTCTTTGGTAACTCAGGCAAAAAATATTCGTACGCTTTCCGAATACTTGCGTTTACCTTTTTCCGTTACAATCCTATGAAGTTGGGTATTTAAGCTTTTCATGAAAACGCATGTGTAGTATTTTCATCAATATCTCATTATGCAAATATACACTAATTTTGAAGTAACAGCAGTTATAAATATTTTATCACAGAGGATTGAAACTGCGGATATAAAGCTGAAGCCAACCTTTTTCATCAACACATCGGCTGGTCCAGAAGATAGATTGTTCTGGAAACTCATTTATATAATGGTTTTGAATTCAAGGGAACTGCGGGAGGCATTTCTTACAATTTATTTTCCTGAAACTATCGCCTTAAGATCAGAATTTGTTCTAGTGAACCGTCAACGGTTTTAATTTAAATAAAGAAGTTGACTCCGACTTTTAATAAAAGCTGTACTCATTTTTACAGTATGAAATTTCATAAGTACTCCTGCATTGTTATGCCACCTTTTTTATATATTATTGCATCCAGTTAGAGTTGTATACCGTAGAAAAGTGCAGCATTTTAATACAAAGAATATAAATATAAATAATTGCATTTTGCTTATAAAAAGCAGGTTAACGATTTGCAGCTGCTTAGGGCTAAATCCTACCTGATTTTGGTTCTGTCCTCGGACTCGTTCATCAGGGGTCGTCGTAGGAACACCTCGATAGGAAGGAGGAGGTCTCTGCCCACTTAAATTATACTTTTAATTAACTACGGTGGTAGTGCTTGGAACGTGCTTATCTCGTCGCGATCAAGGTAATTGTGGAGGACTTTTATGGAGTCTCAAAGTTCCATCCGTACCGGTGTAGTTACAAAGCCCTGAGCTGGCGTATTGCAGTAGAGGGTGGGCTATCTCCCGGTACCGAAAACGGCGGCTTCGAGGATCTAGAAAGGACTGATATGGGAGATGTACTCCGGTATCGAAAGCGGAAATCTGGTGAACAGCTTCAGTCAAGGTTTTGGAGGTACTTTCCTGTACCAAATGCGGCGGCCTGGAGAGCAGTTTCGGGACTGGAGTTCAGGTTTGTATTTAGAGCTATAAAAGGTTGCTGCTTTTGGTTCGAGTCTGGGATTAAGTGCAGCGAACCGGTGCCGGCCTGCCTTCTAAGATAAACCGAGGTCCGAGTCGGTTCGGTGGGCCCGTTTTGGTGGAGAAAACGGGGCTTCAGGTGTCTGCTGTGGCGAGGCTCGGTTGGCAGGACCAAGCGACGGCTTTGGACTGGACAAACTCGACTGGATATGCTTGACTGGACAGTCTGCTCTGGCTGCAGACTGTTGGGCCTAATTCTCAGAGAGCTCAGAACTGGTGGCTCCCCTAGGTGGAACGAGACTCGCAAATGGCTGGACTTAAGTGTCTGTCGAGCATCTTGTTTTCATATCCTTCTAGGCCTCCATCTTCTGGACCTTCTCCTGGGGGAAAATAAAGTACAGATGCGCCATGGTTAACTGCTCGCGGACTAGCGTATCGCTGAGCTGTTGCTCTGATTTCGCGCTGGAGGTCAAGCGTCAATTGTGACTTAAGTGGGCGGCGCTCAAGTGATAACATATTAATTATGTCAAAATTAAATTTGTACTGGCACTAACATCACACCTTTAGTATTTTAGAAGTTTAAGTCACAGCCTGGAGCTTTATTTGAATTCAAGATTTTTATTCAGGTTTCGACTTCTATGACTTTGAATGGTTTAATATGTTTTTTGTTAGAATGTTTTTTTCGAAGAATTCTTGAATCGAACAATCTGCTTTCATAAAGCAGGTTTGAAGAAATGAATCCAAGGCTTTCCATAAACGACTGGCATATGTTTCTGTTTTTTCAGTTTGTTCTTCTGATTGTTCGTTTGCTAACTTCATAGGTGGTATTCTTAGTGGCTTTTCATAACGAGTAGTTTAGTGTCTTTCGTTGAGGATAATTTTGTTAGGTGTTCTTTTATTCTTTGATTTTTATTTTTGCTAAGAAGTCGTTTCAATTCTCTAGCGGCTGCAATAAGTTTAGTTTTGACCCTGGGGTGTTTGGTATTTTTCCAGATTTTTCTAACCCTCCTTTCCCAGATATTTTTGTTTAAAATATGTAGGTGGTAAAATTTTATTTTAGTTTTTGTAAGGAATTCGGTACAGTATTCCGTGTGTTCGTTCTGAAAGTCGAACATAGAAATTTAATTTTGTATTGAACGTGTTTCTCGACTCCTGCTCGCTAATTCAACGTACAGAAAAGGCAATGGTATCAATAGAAAGATAGAATTATTGCCCATTATAACAATAATATTTACTTATGCAGTATAGAAGAATGACAAAATACCTACAATTTAAATTCACAACGTCGATTGCCTACGTTCGACTTGGATAGTGGATACCCGGTATATCTTTGTTGTTTCTTTTCTGTCCTATTTCCACAAAAACATTATTAATGGGGTTTTTGATCGTGAGCGTTTATTTCCTTAACAAGCCTCTTCAAATCAACTGTCGGTTGTATATTTCTCACTACAGCATAGAGGTATGAAACTCTTGTCTGTTTGCCTTGGAAAATGATAATTTTACAATAGTGTTCAAAACCTGAGTATTTCCTATTAGTTTTACCACGTAATTATCTTTGACTTGTTCTTATATCAATTCTGTTAATGGTGTGAGATTATTTACCTCATCAAAAAATTTTGGAGGTTTTACTTTTTCTGAAACTTTGGATACTTTGTGCTCGCAGCCAATAATCTTGTCTTTTTCGCTTTACATTTCGTTGTTGTTTTTGAGTACCACGTTTCGGTTTCCTTATGTTTCTATTTTTGAATTTGAAATATCCATTTTTCAGCATACTGGATTCTAGGTAACTTGGAAGCCGCAAAAAATTCTCAGATTATAGGTAAGCAGAAGCTTGTGATGATTGTAGTAATGACATTTGCTGACGTTGTGGTGACACTTGTTGCAATTGTCATGGCATTTGTTGATGTTGTGGTTGCTGGTTGTTTACGTCGAGTTATTTTAGAATTGATGAGTATTTTTTTTCGATTAACCGGGAATTGAAGACGCGCTCCAACTTCGGCCGTAGGGTAACGTAAACGTAGATCATTAGTAATACTATGTGCTTAATGGAAATATATCAACAGTAGGCACTTATTGAAGCAACTTCCGGTTTTGACGTAAAAGTCTCTCGTATATGACAGATAAAACAATCCTAGTCAAACCTAACAGTTAGATCTTAAAGCTGGAATCTATTTAAACTGTAACCATTCCCATTTAATTTTTTTTTTTGGAAAATTATGCTGGAAACTTATGGCTTTCATTAATTTCGGAAAAGCCCAACAAGTTTGCTAATTTCCACCTCGAGTAGCTCAATCGAAGAAACGTTCATTCAATCTCAAATGTATAAGGTCAGAAAACACACAAATTCTAAATCAACGGTATAATATTGTTAACTATTGGTACAAAATAAGACGTAATTTTATAATAATATTACAACTCCTTCTGGGGTCGCGTTTTCTGCGTTCTTGGCTGTTTCGCAACTCAATTAGCACGTACGGGTTATTGGTTGCTGCCTTGAACTAGGCGCGAAGCACGTCCGCTGCCCTGTATATCCTGCGTCCGAAACGTCACGTTTGCGATACGCAATGGGCGAGCCGGAAAAATGTGGCGCTTTGTTTAAATTTTGTAGTGTATAAAAATATTCGTGTAATACAGTAATTACAAGATACCTGATGTTCGTGGGCAGTGTATTAAATAGTGCAGGTCGTGGTAGTTCCCTGGTATGCAAATTCGGGACTCCAGGAAGGAGGGATACGTGCGATTTCACCTGGTGCAATTCGCTGGTGGCCGATAAATTTGGCCGTGAAGGTGCTCGAAATTTGTGGGTGAATCCACACAAGTTCCTCAACTGATTCTTTAAATATTTCCGCTGTAATTTCAGAAACCCTATTTGTTTAGGATCTGAAATCTGAAGACGCTGATATAGGTTCAATACTGAAGTAACTTGGTAAGGTAAATTTGTAGAAACAAACAAAACCGCTTAGATGAAAGTGAAGCTATTGAGCTAACGTATGCAAATGAAGTATGGGGCCATGCCAATTTTGAACAACTGCATTTTTGGTTGAACGTTAAGGCAATGGCAAGAGGAAAGAAATGTTAGAACAATCTTTGTGCAAAGTACATAGAGTAGCCTATATTAACTGCTAAGAAAGTAAGCAAGTATATCTATAAGTTTATTTTAGTATGTAATATTGTTTGATTTGGGTTTAGTCATATAAGCAGAAACTAATGTATACAATTGATGATAGAGACAGATTGCATGAAAATTTATGAAACCTTTCCTTTAGCATATTAAAAATGTAACTTAGTACGTCAAAGGAATATTAAACTGACTAGGCATTAAAAATCTGGTGAAGATAAAGCGACAAGGTTAATTTAGTATTTTTAACCACGCAAAATTATGATCGGTTGCTAGGGTGAAGTTTTTCGTATCAAGGCAAACCTGTTATTTAATGTTGTAATTCTAATTTACATTTAACGTAATTTTTTGTTTAGTGCGTTTTTGGGATTCTATCGGAGATAGAATATTGTACGACTAGCTGTATCTCGCTGCGTGTGCCGCATTTAAAATGTAGGACTGCTGCACAGCAGTCCATTATCACAGAAATAATAAGGGTATGCTTAAACGGAGCGTGTGAGCGACCATGGGTCCTGTTCAGTAAGACAGTAATAAACCCTTCTTATTATTAAATGAAATGTACTTCTGTTCGTAGTTTAAAGAAAAACACAACCAATAGGCATAAAAAGTAATTGTTTTCTGTGATAATATCTTTATTAAAAGTAATGGGAAATTTGATTACAAAATCCCGAAAATAGTAAACTGTTGAATTAAGCCGTGGTACTTTTGCCGGTTTAACACGGCATGTAGTGTTGTGCATTATTTAAGAGGTCTGATTCTATCGCAGATAAAATATTGTACGATACAGGTGCGTAAAGCATCTTCGCTCACTCGCGAGTCTTAAAACACTCGCTATAGTCATGTTTTAATCCTAATACGATCGTGACTAAAGACTCGCTTCACGCAATTGTATCGTCTTCTTCTTCGTCTTCGTAAAGAACTATTTCAGTAGCTTTGAAAATATCACTAATCTAATTAGATGGAAAACGTCTTCGTATGCAAATAACCTGACCTTGTACTTACAGTGGCTTTCGCAGTTACTTGAATTGTCAATTTTAAAACTAAATTGTGGCGTAGCCCATATCGTGTTTGTATATACACTTCCCCATTCTTCGAGTACCTTGGCTGCTTAATGATCGTTGGTGTTTATGGTGGCTACCATGTTAACACACCTTTAAGCAGGAGGTTCTTCGTCTTTAAGGGCCTCTTTCGCCTTTTATCTTTGACCTGTATTATAAGATGGAATATCTCCTTGCATTTCCCCTGATGGTACATAATATAATCAAAGTATAAAACTTTTTTTTTGTACTTACGTAAAGGAAAAACAAAAGTTAGGTCATGACTATAGGAGGCGTTTTTCATGCGTGAGAATGCTGCCACAGCACGTCGGACGTGTATCTGAACTTTGACAAAAGGTTTTCAATTTTAGTTTACATCTGTACCGCCCTTCAACCAAATGCGTTTACCACCCAGACTAGCTCAAAACTTTCGTTGATTTTTGTCATACGTAAGGATCAGGCAATGGTTCTTAAAGTTAATAATTTAATAAAGTTTAAAAACGTTGCAAATAGTGCGCCAATCGTCACCCATGACAAGACAAAACTAATCTGACAGCCTAAATAAAACTCACTCATCGTGTACGGTCTCTAGCTTACCCTAACCTATACTATTAGGTGAACAATAACTAGGCTTTGATTGCTAAACTGTGTAGGTATAGTTGCATAGAAACAATAAAAATAAAGTGAATAGCGTCCTGATGGTCTTCACTCCATTGCCTTAAAACGAACGGCAGAAGTAATATCCCCATATCTTGTACCAATACTTAAACGATCTCTTGAAGTAGGCGATATTTCAGAGGTCTGGAAAAGTGCGGTAATCACACCGATATTTAACAAGGGGGATAAGTTGAGTGTTAATAATTATCGGCCGATTAGCCTTACCTCTATCTTATGCAAAGAGATGGAAAAACTCATAGTCGCTGAATTACTGCCATTTCTACTTGAGCACAACATTGTTCCACCTGAACAGCACGGATTTTTATCAGGACGCTCCGTCGCAACTAATTTACTAACGGCCACAAATTTGTGGAGTCATGCGTTAGATCTAGGGGTGCCTTTGGATGTTATCTATATTGATTTCTGCCGTGCTTTTGATAAAGTGCACATATAGTACCATTTGCACAAAATGGAACATGTAGGTATTCGCGGCAAACTCTTAAAATTTATTAGTGCATTCCTGCTACACAGATTTTTTTGTGTCAGAGTAATTCCCTAATTACGAAGATTATATAAGCGGGGTTCCACAAGGATCCGTATTGGGCCCTATATTATTTATTATATTTATTTCAGATCTTCGTAAACTTATTAAATCGAACTGCCTCTTTTATGCGGACGATCTAAAACTTTTTAACAACCCGCTTCTTCATTACGACACTATAAAGGAGAACTTCTCAAGAATACAACAATGGTGAGACACCTGGTTGTTACCTATCAACACCTCCAAGAGCAGCATTCTACATATGGGATATAACAACTATAGATATTCTTATAAAGTTATTGGTGAAGACCTAGTATCAGTGGACCAACAAAGTGACTTAGGTGTAATAATTGCATGACTTATCTTGGTCTCCTCAAGTTTTAAGTGCGGTTAAAAAGGCAAATAGGATGTTATTTCTCATATCCAAAGCTTTTCACTCGATCTCTGTGCCTATACTACTCAAACTGTACACTACGTATGTTCGTCCACATCTTGAATTTGGAATATCAGTGTGGTCTCCGTGGCTACGGCGAGATGTCAAACTTCTTGAATCAGTTCAATGCCGAGCCACTCGCCTTTCACCACAGTTAAAGAGACTTTCTAATGAAGATCGGCTGAACGCCTTAAAGCTAACGACCCTTGAAGATCGGCGAAAACGTGGTGATCTCATTTTAACGTACCGTATCTTAGTGGGTGATTCGTCGGATGTTCTACCAGGCTTTTATAATTTGAACAGAGATCCCCGCCTTCAAGGCCAAGTATATAAATTACAACGAGAAAAATTTAATCGGTGTGTTAGAGAATTCTTTCTAACAAATGGAGTGTTTGCGCAGTAGAATTCCTTGAACAATTCAGTTGTGTCGTCTATTTCACTTAATAATTTTAAAAACCGTTTGGACAGTGTTGTACATGTAGTAAATATGTAAATTTGTTTCCTTATGTGTATTAGCTTCTTTCGTGCTCACTTTTATGTAAGACATATTAATTTCGGATTTATCCACAGTAATTAAGTTTTAGCATGTAATTTTGAGCATCACGAGCCATAGGCTCTTGCTCTTATTAGTTGATAAATAATAATAATAATATTAAACCGGGCTCATCAATTCAGAAGACCCTGAGATTAAATCGTAAAATCAGTTTAAAATCGGCACATTTATTGAACTGGCTCGCTAAACTCAACACGATCCAGAAGGTTAGATAGTAAAATATATAAGCTACGTGGCAGTCCTAAACAAAGTGAGTACTAAAATTCAAAGTTAAATAATTAAGACATGAAGCTACATTGCAGTCCTATGCAAAAAAGATAATTAGTCAAAGTTAAATAGTGAGAAAAGTATGTAGGATTCGAAAAGCATTTAATTGACACGCAGTTGTAGGAATTGCACAGCAAAGCATTATCCTAATTGATAAGCAGCCCGTAGACTCTTGCAAAAAGATAATCTCCGACTTAAACCGCGGTGCGCGTTTGTCGAGAGACCTCCGATAAGTGAAGCGCCGCATAAAAAAATTGCTATTTTTGCTGACCGAATTAAGAACCAAGAAAACTTCCCTGTGTACTATTTTTACCTACAACTTACAATTAAGTATATAATGTAGCAAAATATATTGAATTCCCAAAAGCTGCCATGCCAGTCAGGTCTTCCCGGACAGTTACGGCGTTGCTTCAAGGAGATAGATCGCAGGAAAGTGTCAGGTCATTTTGTATTTTAATTAGCCACCTAGGCTTTACGGCAGCGTGCCCGTATGTTAAACCCTTTTAGTTACTTATTTGGCTTCATCGCCTAATTCCATAATAATGATTTTGCACATATTTGGCCTCAAGCGCAGTATTTCTCGTCATCCGGGGCACCCCTTTGTTGGTACTTTGACAATCGGGTGTTAACGCTCGCAGGATTTCCGAGCCTTCTAGAATTTACGCTGTTGGTGTGACTGCGAGGCCTCGCGCTGTCTTTGTCACCGGCACTTATTTGTTTTATTGGGCGCCTCGCCATTGGCTGTCGAGAGTCACGTGGTAACGCCGTTTTGGCTCACGCCACGGCGGGGGTCGGAACGCTGCTTGCTTGGGCAGTTCAACTCAGGCCATTGAACAAGGGAGGTGTGTGCCGTTTCGCGGCGTTCCCGCCATTTGCGGGGACGCCAGCCTGTTTTTCCCGTCTCGTGCTGTTTCAGCGAATGTTATGTAAATTGCCGTTGTTTGTTAGTACCGTTGCTGTGAAAGCCTTCATATTTCCCGTGCTGTTTCAGCGAATATGCCATAAACTGTTTCGCCTTTAAGAGGTCGCGTGTGATTGTGCGAGTGGCAAGTCTTTACGTCAAAGCGTGGGTGTGCGATGGGCTTCACGGGGCCAGTTCTGCGTTTGTGAGAAAGGGGGCTTTCCCTTTTCAACTCTCTGTTTTCGAGGATCTTTCTAGGCAGGACGAAGTAGGCCTCTTTGCCGCCGTAAGTGTGCTCTCAGGAGAGCGTCCTAACGCCGCCATCTTGGCGGATTCCAGCCCGATTACCCCAGATGCCGTGTTTCGGCGATTTAGCTGCCACAGACTGTCGCCTTCTGCCAGCTGATTGCACGCAACTCTCATTGACCGTCTACGGACTAAGGTATTTGTAATTACAACCATTTAAACATGTTAACTGTCGCTTGTGCGAGCGGTGTTGTTTTTGTGCTCAACTTTGTGTGGGCGGATGCATGCCCTTTGCTTGCTTGTCGCGGCTTTTAGTGCCGGCTTGAGGCC
Organism: Agriotes lineatus; assembly: GCA_940337035.1. NCBI lineage: Eukaryota > Metazoa > Arthropoda > Insecta > Coleoptera > Elateridae > Agriotes > Agriotes lineatus. Next base: position 145,483 of record CALNHX010000612.1, on the reverse strand, counting down.
ACCATGCTTCAAGACGCTACTTTGGTAGCCTGCTAGTAATTTTATGTGCGCGAGTTTCGCGTTTCATCGCCTAAATAACTAAAGAACTCTGCGCCTATGTTTTGGTGTTACGTTTGTGCGAACTTTTAATTCAGTAATTTTATGTGCGCGCGCTTCGCTATATTGTACCGAATAATACATAAATGGAATCAACGCCTAGCCGTGCGGAGCCTGGCGCGCCCTAATCTGTTCGAGCCCTTTGTTTATGTTTGCGAGGGCTTTGCGCTTTGCTTATCAGGTGTTAACCGAAGCCAACGACTGTGTGGGCGACGTAGCAGGGGCTGGCACCTATTCCAAATTCGCATACTTTAGTGAGGCTATGTTAGCCTCTCTTCCTGGTCAAATATTGCAGTCACGCTGCCCCGCTGCCTAACGAGTTAGGCCTTCAATTAATTCGTCGCGCATTTGTGCGGCGTCGTGCTTTGCTGCTAGCTACACTGCTCCCGTTGCATTTGCAGGTCGACGTCTGTTATCGCGAACTAATGCGCCCTTTTCCGGAGTGCGTATTTCCAAACTATACTCTAATATGTAAAGTGTCGAGCCCACTGCGTCCGGCCACCCATAGTGTGTTGTTTAGTAGTATAGCGCGTCCATCAGCTGGTGCTTAGCGTAAGAAATAACATAAGCTTGGCGGCACGATTTGCTGCCCAGATGTAGTTATCGACCAATAGACGCTTATTTAATTAAGGGACGTATTATTCCTATTCGACCTGTGCATGCTTTGTTTCAGATAGCGCCTCTACAGTGTAAATATTGGTGTACGGCGAGACGTGAGAGATCCGAGCGTGTAGGTAGGTTCGGTGGTTGCGCAGTTGCGGCTCAAAGAGTCCCAATATTACCATTCCAGTATTTGCGATCACGAAATTGTTATTTGAGCTTGCAGCTCATGAGAATTCTTATCGATGGAGTATCTTGAATACTTCGCTCCCGTTTAACCGCCCAAGCCCGGTTATTCGGGTTAAGACAGGCTTGGTGGCGCCCTTTTTATTTTACCGTTACTTACCGACCCTCTGGCCGTTGCCTTTAGGTAATCTCGTTAAGGACCCGCCCAGCTCCACTGATGCCTTAGCCGGGCTATCTTGTTGCGGCATGGGTAGCGGCTTAGGAGAACTTTCGTCCCGATTTTGTCCATTATGGCACGCGCCGGCCGTTTCGTTGTTATATGAGCCGGTGCGGTGTCGTAAAGTCAGTTTAAGACCGTAACAAAAGGAAACACGGCTCACAGAAACTCTGGACTACGGACGCGCCTAGTTGCGCAAGACGTCTCATTGGATCCTCTCAGATGCAAGAAACCTTAGGCCTTCCCGAAACGGGTACCAACTACGCACAGAGCAAGTTCCAGCATACGTCCAAGCCAAGCGGCAGCCTAGAGGTAGCCTATAGCGGGTCTATAACCACAAATCTTATATAATTATAAACCCCAACACAAAGTGAATAAGCCTACCTTTAAGGTGGACATCCGTCCGAACAAACAAGTGCAGTGAAAATTAAATTCGCTCGGCTTGTATCTTGGTTGACAGCTGGGGAAATTTCCGAGCACCGGATGACTTCGAAGTAAGAGATGGGAGGCAAATTCCAAAATATGGCACCACATTAGTACGACCTAGCTCGCCGGGTGGCTGAAGAAGAAATGCGGGTCGATCTAACATTCCGCCTAGTGTCGTCTTCAAAAACTAGAGATATAAGTTAGATTCATACTCAAAAATCCATAGAACCAGTAATTGAGAGAGTAGGCATGAATTCAAAAAGAGATTACGGAAAAATGACAAAGGGTCATTACACATCCGAGAGAGACCGTTTTCAAAGCTCTTTGTAGCTGTATTCAGTTGACATGGATACCTTTATCTTGGTTAGGTTTTCTTTACTTATAACCATACAATATGTTTTGAACCAAATTATTGTATCTGTAGATAAACAACTTTGCGAATTCAAAGAAGGATATTGTAATTTGCTTTGGTGAGTTGTGAACATTTACAAGCCACTAATATTTTGGTGTGTGTTATTAGAGTAGTAAGTAAATCAGAATACCCATTCAAATTAACACTGCATCTCAAACCGCATCTGTTTGTTACGTTATGGTTTATATACGACTCTTCACAGTTTGGGATTAGTAAATCTCGATCTTTGTTTTGTTTTAAAATTTGTTTCATCTAAGTTTTGTATGAGAGCGATAGTACTTTAGTTGTCGCCTTGTCCATGAAACTAATAATAGTGCTCATGAAAAGTAGGAAGTATAAACTGACACATATTCAAGAGAGTCATTCTTCAATCTGCATGCCAGAACAAGCCGTTAAGCTTAACCTTGATTGAACGATTATTATTATGATGATGAGGTCAGTATGAATGAATAGCTTTTGGTAGGCACCATAGGGTTTCTTGTTAAATTAATTCCTACTGTGAGTTATCAGGAAATCAGCTACGCCTAATACATATAAAATGGAAGCGATTAGTTGATCAGTGGTAAAATAATTATCTACAGCAACGTGCGTAGGTTTTTATACAACCTACTCTTTCAAAATTCTACTTTTACATATGAACAGTTGTACACTTGATAACCCAAACAAGTTGTTTATCGAATAAGGCAAATTGACACTTATATACATGCATTCTTAACAAGCCGAGCTGTGATTTGCATACGTATATTCGAATATACATAATCAAGCTGCATGACCGAAACTCCAGCGCTCATCAACAGGTGGTTCATAACGTGTTTAACAAACATTTCTGCATACCTACGGTTCTTCCAGGGTGTTATATTCTGGAAACCTCATGCTAGTTTAGGTGTTCCATATGAGATTTTCTTTGGTCTTTAAATCAAGTACTCTGTTTTAAATTTATATAAGACGTTTAATTATGGGACGCCCTAGTTATGCATCGGAGTAAAATGAAAAGAGGTGCTGAAATTGAGGGGTTTATATTAATATCGGGAAAGACGCTCAGCTTTGAAAATAAAAAGGCTTCTTCCTATCAGCCAGGTTTCGGTGAAATGACTGCGATCATTAATCACTCCTGTAGATATCAAAGGACTATACTTGGAATTTCTGGGAAACTGTTATCATGCTTAACAGCTTTATATCAATCTCCACCCTTAATGAATTTATTCGAGATTATTAACGTTTAACGCTGCCAAGCTATTTCCGTCAGTTGCTAAGCTCTTTTAGCTCGGCTTCTGATGGTAACAAGTCTGATATTGTTGTCATGATTTCATTATCTATGTTCAACTATAAATAATGGCTTTATAACCTGTCACTTGACTATATAGCAACATTGAGAAATGCAGACTAATTACAGCACGTGTACAACACTTTATGCTTATTGTTATCATTAGTAGTCACCCTGACATGACGCCTGCAAAGCGTAGAAATATGTTGATTCTTTTAATACCATTTTTAAATTTTTCATTTTTATTTCTTTAAACAAGTACTATCTGTTCAGAAAACTAAGGCTACATTTTTGTTGGGTTGGGAACATAATAATTCTAGTTAGTTAATATCTGTACCTTTTATTTTTAATTTGAATCAAATATTTAAACATGATAAAGTGACCTTTTCATTCAATAGTTATTTTCACTATTACAATGTAAAGCAATTTAAAAAAAGTAATCTTTTTTTAACCCCTGCTTATGTGATAAAGCAACTGTTATAGGTATTTGCTTGACATTTTAAAATTACGTTTGCCTTTTAACGTTGGTCTTTTATAATCAGTTATATAACTGTTGCGCTCACATGAAAAGTAACGTATTCCATATTCAATACGTTCTAAGAAGATTATTTTCAGGCTTTCTTTTAAGGTTTGTATAATATTTGACAGTGGTTCTACATATGTAACGCATAATGCCAAAAACCAAAAATTTCGATAGTTTCAAAAATGGGTCTTTTATAAACTACCCTCAGTATTTTTAATCGTTTTCTTTAAATATAGGTCTAAATGTATACGGTAGTTCTATGCAGGGTATTATCATAAACTAAATCAAAATATAAAAAAATACTTAAAATACTGACAGAAATATAGGTACAGGGTAATAGAGTACTCTGGGCGAAATAAACTTCTTCTAAATAACTATGTATCTATAAAAGGTTTCTACAGCTGCCGCTGTCTTTCTTGTCTCAACCATTTTCTTCATTTAACTTTGTCTTCGCATTGCGCTCTTCTCTCAATTGCTTCATCCACTATGTCTCTAAATGATCGTCGGGGTCCTCCTCTCTGTTACTTTCCAGAACTTTAATCTGTTATCTTCTTTATCCATCGATTTTCGTCTACTCTTCTAACGTGTTCGTACCATATTAACCTTTACGGCCGGTGTTATAAGACCACCAATCTGAAGTCAACTTTAATTCGTTGTTAAAATATATAAAATCGTTAGTGCTTATGACATTTTGATGGGCTTTTGTTTATTTTAACAACGAATTAAAGTTACCTCAGATTAGTGGTCTTTATAAGACTGACTGTTAGTCTTTTATATAGGTGTATCATTCTCGATTCCCATTTTTCTTTTAATTTTTTCGTTCCTGATTCTACTTTTCCTTGTGAAAAGGCAATATCTTCGCCAATATCCAATTTCTGTCGCCCCTATCGTATTTCTGTTTTTTTATTTATTACCCAGTTTATTACCAGTTACTATGTTATAAATCCTTTGCTTTGTATTTTTTAGTGGTATTTGTATTCCATTGGGATTGGGTGCAGCTGTTTAATGCCAAATCTTGTTTGTCCCAGTTTTTTTTTATTTCCTCTTCAGCTGTTCTTTTTGAAATAATAGACACTAAATATTGAAATATTTTGTTTCCCTTGATCATTAAGTTCTCATTCTTTTTCTTCAGTAATTGCTAAGTATTCTGCTTTTTCAAAATTTGTTTGCATTTTTTTTTAGTATATTCTTCTTTTAGCCTTCTTAACATAAAGCGTACATAAATATTCATTATGGACTAAGATCGCTATTCCTTCACCCTTTCTCTTCCAGTTTTGTATGAGCATGGTAAGTATATTTTGAATAGGGTTGTCAACGCTGAGCATACTCGTACTAGCCCCTTTGATATTCTAAGGTAAGTACTTTTACCACTATTCTGTTATTGTTATATAACTGTTTTTTGCGCTGCTAGCCTACAAACATACCGTCATTGAAAAATTTTTCTATTCAAAAATTGACCATTCTAGACCAGTGGTCAATAATAGCATATTATTAACTGTCGTTGATCCCTTCTGTTAATTACGGTCAATAATGAAGTCAAACGGCAAACGCCATTGGTCGCTCCGAGTTCGTGAGCACGCCTCGCGGTTGAGCCAATTTATCATTGATATTTGGCTGACTTAATTTTTGTGGGCATAAATAAACTCTTGCATTTACCGCAAGCTATGAATTCTAGAATTGAAGGTGCTGGTGATGCAAAAAATAATATATACACCGAAGTAAAGGTGACTACTATAGCAAACGCGTCTTGTACCCCTCGGTTCCCTCGGGTTATAATCTTGAAGATTGGACTATAATGATTGTCTTTTCAACCTCTGTGTATAAAATGCTATCATTGCCCGAATAATTTATTTTTTAACATTTTTTATGCATGGCTTTTCAGAGTTGTTGCCTAAGTGACGAGTCCTACGCCTTGTTGAGATCTACAAAGGTTAGGTGTAGATCTCTGCTTTTTGCTAGTTTGTTTTCCATTAGTTGCTGTATGGTGTATATAATGTCTATGCACGATTTTCCTGTAGTGGATCTTGTCTGGTCATTCCTTATTTGGCCTTGTATTTTCTTTTCTATTTGATTTTGCCCTATTTCTGATATATTTGTCCTATTAACGGCTATCACGGTTATGCCTCTATAGTTTTCACATAATTGCTCTTTTTAAATGTAGATGTGATAGACTGTCACCCATTCATCGGGTAGTTCTTCCTCGTTGATAGCTCTCTGGCATATATTTGGCAGCATACCAAGCAGGTTTTGTGACCCGTACTTAACCAGTTTAGGTACAATTCTTCCGGGCCCTCTTGACTTAGTAATCTTCCTTGTTTTCATTGCTATCTTAACTTCTTCTTGACTTACTCGTATGTTTTTATGTTCTGTACTAACATGACAGCCAGCGAAAATTAAATCAAGCTTGACCTTGAAAATTGAAACATATGTCGATTACTAATTTACATTATGTTGATGTTTTAGAATGAAATACATAACTTAAACCGTTGCATAACTGTCACTGACTGCCATAAAAGCTTTTTGAAGATTTACATAAAAACCAACATTTAAACAATTTTACATCTGCTACGTCAATCATTTCGATTATAAACACTTTTTGTTTTTGATTAAACATGTGCAATTTAAAATTTGATAATTTAAACAACTTGACACTTCTACCATTATAGACATTTAAATTAAAAACATCAGAAGGAATATAGCGCAGGAATTACTTTTTTCAAAACCAAGCTTGATTTCGTTTTAATTTTCTCACATATTAGTATTGTTCTCCATCTGTTCTATGAATTTAGATCTTTTTCGGTCAGCAATTTTAATAAGTTTTTCCTATTGGTTTATTTGTATGTTAAACAAACGAAAACCGCCACCGCGTTGTTTTTTACGAACGGCAGCAAACTTTGGTAAAAATGCCTCTTCTAGTTAAACTTTGCATACTAATTTCGATATTTAGGCCGGTTCCCTTGCGGCTTCCTTAAAGATTATTCTACAGTTGCTAAAGAATAACTGGGCCTCCAATTTATCGCTTCTGTGTACAAGCTGGCTAGAAATCTTAGAATATCTTGGCCGCATTTTCGCCGCAGTTAGCTGCTCTGTTTGATAGTGGCGTCCTTGGATTCTATGAAATATGCAAACAAATCGGTCTTGGTGTCCTTTCTGTTAAGATGCATCATACCTCCCCCCTCACGATCGCTGGACATAACAACGAATCAAATTCTCAGCGTTTTTATCGACAAAGGCAGATGTCGCAATTATGATCAGTTCTTGCTAAGGCCTTAAAAATTCAAACTGAAACGTGTTTAATTGCTCCTCTTATTTTATCAATTAATAGCGCTACAGAGCGAGTGATTAATGGTTTCCAAATTGCTGAAATACGTATGTACCCAAAACTCACTTCCGCCGCGTCCTTTGGACGTTGTGCCCATATGTCAAATGCGATATTAGAGGTGGCGATCCTGAGTTGTAACCCGAGCTATAATTTTGCTATTTTGTGACTAAGATACTTAGAAGTTGATTCCTATTTATGGTTTATTTATTTGGTAAGAAATTGTCTTACAAACCTAAATTGCTGTCACTTTAGCCTTTATGGCTTATGTATGTAATTCATATGTTACTGCGATTTTTTGGGTTTGAGTAAATGCCCCTATTGCTTATAATATTTTTGTGTTCTTTTCGCAACCTTTTCACCTGTACAATTTATATAGGTAGGTGGTGTACTACTAATTAGCTAGATTTGTTTTTTATGTTGTAAGTAACGACAAGGCCCCCAAATTTTCTTAATTCTATTGTTCAATTTAATGCCTGAACCATTTTCTTGCCTAGCCTTTACACAACGCCATATTCTACCGAGAGTTAATGAGATAGCTCAGGCCGTGTCCACTCTTTTCCTAAGGGAGCGGTACACTTGTTTATAGGGCTATTACTATTACTACTGCTCGTTGTTCTTTTTTACTCCGCTGCTGCACTGGATAATATCTTCCATATTTTCTGTGCTACTATCTAGTTTGTTCGTTTTACTGATTACCAATATGCCCATGTTCGTCTTCTTAAATTCTTTGAGAACTTCTATACTTTCAGTACTCTACCCTTTTATGTTTAAGGTTCCAATAATTGCTAATTTTTGTCTTAGGGTTTTCCATTTTTGGTTGAAATTTTTGGGTTGGTTAATTTGAAAAAAAGTTCCTAAATATTGTTGTTAACTGAAGCTTTAAGACAATAATGGCGTTTACAATACTATAGTTATGTAAATACAGCGATACCTTCGATATTACAAGTGGCATACGTTTTTAGAATATCTATTTTATGTATGTAGCTAAATTAGTTTTTAATTCCTCTTGGTAGTATGAAGAGCTTCAAGCAATATGACCAACTCATTGTTGTAACTCGTTGTCCTCTATTCTCAGAGAAATACAATATTTTAATATTAGTAATATATAATGTACCTGCAAGCAGAATGTGTGCATGCTTGATAAAAGTTGCATAACGTTTTTAATTTAATGACTAACTTTGATCTACCACCCTAACGTTTTATATAGCTCGATGGGTTCTGTATCCGAGCATGTATAAAAAGCATTTATTTTCTGTGCGGGATAAAGCTTTGAAACTAACAATTATTTCCCATTTAGTTAGATCGTTACCGAAAAAAAGCAAAATGGTTATACAGGTGAAATGGCACCTAATGACATGTAAATATTCAGGTGATTGGGCCTTTAATAATTGGGGTAAAACGGCATCCCTGGTAAGGATTTGCATTTCTGATCTAACTGGTTTTTCGGGTGATTGTATTTATTGAAAAGAGTTTCGGTGCCTCTGTTTGATTGAAGTCGTGACAGCTTTCCACAGTGGAATTTTTGCTCTTTTCAGGTATGCTCCTTTGTAAGGCGGCAAAATTGCACTGGTATTTTTTAACATGAAAGGTCACATATATAGCAAAGCGGTGTTAAATATTTAAGTCAACAAAGGGGCTATTTTAAAGCTTTGACAGAAGGATATTTAAATCATTATTGGAGCAGCACTTCGAGCGCTTTCATCTGTAAACATGCAGGATGTTTCTGAATGATGTAGCATAATACAATCGTAAAAGTTACACATGAAAATGAGTTTCTTTAGCTATATGCACCACACACCACGTTACTTCCCTAAGCTGATACAACGTCTTCAAGAGGGTTAGTTCAAATTCGGCGTTGAGTCCCTTTTTCACATTTTGTGACACCTTGCTTGGTTGAATGGAGTGCCACTAATGACACAAGAATGACTATGGACGAATCAATTTCATCTTCAGAAATATTTATCCAATTTCTTTGGCCAGCATTTGGGTGCGTGGCTTGTTTGTTGAATAATTGCAATCTAAATCTGTTATGTATACGATAATACATAAATTTAGAAAATCACATCTCTACGTCGCTGCATTTGCAGTTTATTGGACCTGATTGGAATTATATTGTATTCTGAACGACTAGTCTTTGTTAGGCGCAGTTGATCAAATCTTTATACGTTTGAGTATGACAGACAAATCCAATGAATTATTATTATTTTCAACATCAAATGAACAATTCGCAGTTTCAATATATTCGGGAATAAAATCGTCTTCTTCATTTAACACAACTTCAATTTGATTATTACTCCTTGTGCCATTTTTATTCAGGCAGTTAATCAAATCCTATGTGCATTTGTCAGCAATTTCTATAGATCCTTGGACTCTAGAAGTTTTTTACATTTTTGCAACACTCATGTCCATGTTTAAACTTCATACTTTATACTAGCAAACAACGTGACGTGAACCAGCCTTGATTGACTGAAATTACAGTCTGATACGATAAGTTGGCTCTATACATTCAATATGTTTATTAAAGAACCTTTATTAAACAGTAATGAATAAATATCATGAATGATTTGTTTAGAATAGTAGATTATGTTATTAGGAGTAAAAGTGATACTTTATGTGGCGAAGCTGAAGTTTATTTAGCCGAAAGTCAGTGAGCAAATAATTCAGCGAAGCCACATAAAGTCACTTTTACTCCGAATAACATATACTATTTTATCCGCAAACGTATTGAGATAAATTAAAAATTGATAAAGAGTAACACTAATTATTAGCAAGTAAATGAATAAAATCATCTAATATACCTAATACAATTTCTCCGTGGTTACGATGTAAACATTTGGCTGAAATGTTTGAGCTTTGTATTTTTTGTGATTAGGCACATAAAGTACGGAAAAGTTGCTATTTTATCTGCTTAATCCGATAAAGTGACACTTTTACCTTGTCAATAAAGACACATAAGTAGCCACTTTTATGACGTTTGTGGATAATAGTAGATTATATTATAAGTGAGAGAAATGCATCATTATTTGCGAGTGAGAATTTTGAATCGCGAGTGCCCCAGCACGAGCAATACAATTTCTCACGAGCTTATAATGGCATTTCGCTCACGTGTGATATACGACGTTTTATCTTACAGTAGCAATTCGTATGCCTAAACAGTTTGAGCCGTCAGAATATGTCGCAAAACAGACAATAGATAGTTACAGAAGCACCTATTAACATACATTATACAACTGTTTTCAGTGACTAAAATGAAGTTTTATTCACTAGTGAGTATAAAATACATTATACAACCGTTTTCAGTGACTAAAACTAAGTTTTACTCACTAATGAGTATAAAAATCTTTTATACTCACTAGTGAATAAAACTTCATTTTAGTCACTGAAAACAGTTGTATAATGTATGGTAATAGCTGCTACTGTAAGATAAAAAATATTATTTAACATACTAAGGTTAAGAACAAATTGGCATAAACATTTCCGATTTTTGGTATACATACGAGTACGAGTGCATACAAGACAGTCCGAGGGTTCCTAGGCGGTATAGGTAGAACTGTCACTCGGCTATAATGTATCATTCATTTCGTAGAAAGAATAGACTAAAAATATGTCAAATGTTTTCGTTCTTTTGTTTTTTAGCAATTACGGCGACAATTTTAAGCACCACCTTCAACTGGACCGAATTTGAGCGAATTATAACGGGTGCCAGTGGCTTGGCAGTAGATGCGAGGAAATAGTTTTCCTCGTGGCACCCAACAGAGAAGAATTGAGCAAATGGCTTGGGGAATGGAAAAATTAGGTAATATGACCCACTGGTTCAGTCACAAGTTGTTAACTAGAAGTACAGATGCCCTTACTGGTGAGATAAAAGAAGGATTTTCGGGATGAAATTAGGCTAAAAGCACAAGGTAAATTTTTAGCCCTATTCGGAGCAGCATATTTTTTGCATATTCGTTTCATACATCTTTGAATTTCAATTTCATGCTAGTTTTATTCTTGTTTTTTCTTCCAACTAATGTAGGCTGGGAGCCTTCTTAACCACATAAATTGTAGTTTTGTGACTTAGCACCTGTATGAATTAATACCCAGTGTTCAAATAGAAATTACGTAAGGGTTGGCCACGGAAACTAAACAGCAGGCTTTAGAATTCATTAATTCGTATTGTTGTTGTTGTCATAAGTTTATATTATAATCTGACATAGGAACTGTAAAGTTTGCTACACATGGTATTTTACACATAAATATAATGTGTTCGTATGTGAAAGCCACCATTACGTCACAATCGACTTTTGAATCTCTGGAGCGTAACGACTGTGCGATAAGCAAAACGGTTCAGCGGTACGCGAGTACGAGTGCAGTCAAGTTCGGCGCATCCATACCCGAGTTCTCCTCTGGAACATGATTCAGATAGAGAGGACCAGAAAGATATAAAATGCCTATGCTTAGTCTGTTAAAGGCACTTGAGTCCAGCGACCAGTCCAGCCAGCTCCAACTGGAGGACCATGCGGCCTAGCCCCTCTAGGCTTAGCCAAAGCCTCCTGTAGCCAGAGAAGACTTTCTTTTCGAGCTCGAAGTCGCTCTTAATCCTGATAAACAAAACAAACCCGATACGGACATATTATCCTAGCAGACGAGATACTGCTGGTCCGAAATGACTTGAGTCCACGGTCCTTCTAGTTTAGAAGAAGCCTTCCAAAGTCCTCCGTCTTGACTTGCTCTAGAGCGCCTATATCGGTACTAAAGGATTTCAGCTAAAAGAAGTCCTGTAACAGCTCGCTGGAGCTCTGATCACGGCCGCAAAATGCACCATCTCTTTCGAGCACGATCTTTTCCAGAGCTCCTTAAATGGGCCACTAAAGAGCCTCTCCAGGTCTCTATAGTACGCCTCCACGAATACTCAGATTGCCACCCGATAAGCTCAACCAAGCTATGTTACCACTACAACGAATTAACTTGACTTAGCTAGAGGTGAAATCTTTTCCGTCTATCAGCTAGGTCTTGAAGCGTCGCCAATCGAAATTGTGGTTTCTCGCAGAACCCCAAAGATCGTAGATGTAGATTTGCTGCAAGTCCCGGTAAGCGTTCATGTCGGCGGCCGGCGTTTTACAAGGTAAATTTAGCATATTAAGTCGCAGCCGGGATCACCCAGGAACGCACTAGCACCTGCACTACAACCCTGATACGCGGGAAGAGCCTTTCAAGGGGTATTTGCCCCTAATTCACTTCACGTGGAAAATACTGGTTTTATAATTATTTATTAAATGGAAAACAGCGTGTGAAAATAAGCAACAACATTTCTAATGAAGCCATTGTTACCCAGTGTGTGCCACAAGGCAACATTCTCGGCCCTCTTTTGTTCTGCATTTTTACTTCTGATTTGGTATTTCACATTACGCCAAATCTCAGTCTGCACCTGTATGCGGACGACACTCAACTTTATCTTTCCTGCGAACCAGATTACATTAACCAAGCAATAGAAGAAATTAATTACAATCTACAACCTATTTCAACATGGTCGCTAAAAAATGGTCTTACTTTAAATCCCTTAAAGTCGGAAGCCATGTGTTGTGGTACGAGATCTATGTGGAAAAAAGCTCTTTCGTTGCGGTCTACAAATATAGCGATTGGTGAAGATACGATCCCTTTGAAAGATAAAGTTAAAAATCTGGGTGTAGTGTTCGTCAATAATTTATCCTTCGAACAACACGTAAATATCAAGTGCGGTTTATGCTATGCTAAATCTTCGTATCTGTATAAATTCAGAAATGTGCTTCCAGCGGAAACTAAATGGAATTTGGTCAATAGCCTAGTTCTAAGTAATGTGAATTATTGTTCTAATGTGTACTATCCTTTTTATAACTGCGAAATGTAAACACAGACTACAGGTTTTACAAAACTGTTGTCTACGTTTTTCTTACAACATTAGTAATCGATTACGCATTACACCTTATTATAACAATCTTTGTTGTTTAAAAATAGAGCATAGATTTTATTTATTTTATGCATCCGCATTGTTTAACATTGTGAATTTTGCAAAGCCGCTTTATTTATTTAAATTTCTAAAAACTCGCCACGAAGTACATAACAGAACCCTAAGACAAGTTAATCAATACTGTATACCAAAGCACAACACTTCTAAGTTTAAAAACAGTTTTGTAGGTATAGCAATGTCGAATATCAACTCCCATTTGGAATTATTTAACAACTCGCCTAATGTTAATTTATTTAAAAGCAGGTTAAAGTGTGATCTATTGTGTAAACAGCTTGCGCATCAATAATTTTCGTTTCTTTTATAAAACTAATTTTTAATTTATAATTATATACTATCATTTTCATAGTATTATATTTGCCAGTTGGGTGGGGTTGAAAAACGGACTATCTGATACCTCACCCTATTTATTAAGAATAAGACTGTAAACTTTATTGTGCTATATACGTAGAAGCTAATTCTTATTTAATAAATGATATTTAATTTAATTTAATTTATATTTTAAATCCAGTTGAATTTTTAAAGTTATTTTGTATGGCAAATACAGCAGATAAAAAATATTAAATATTAACAAATACCAAATATAATTAAAGTACAATACAGAATATAACTAAAATCCAATACAATGTAGGTATATTGAGATGGTTTTAAGCTTACAATTTGGTTCTGTATACAGTGAGAAATATTGAACACAGTCTATTAAAGCACAGAGTTAAAATATTTTATTTAATTGCAATCTAAACTAGTTGAAGTTATTAAATGCATTGGTAATGAGATGCAAGATGGGCTAGTGAAAAGCAAGCAAGCTGAAAGGTAAATGAAATCGAAGCAAGAGAAAATAGAAATTGCAAAGAGCAATGGAGAACGAGGCCAACTGAGTTAAAAAAAAGCCAGTGACAAGTTTAACACATGAACTTAAGTCCAGTGCATTTTAAAAGTAAGTGTTATAGCAAAGTAGTGATTATAAAAACGTTGTGTGTGACGAGCAAGAACAATTTTTAGATACAAGAAACAAAGACAATTTTAGATTTAAGCAATTTTTAGATTTTAGAAAAATATTATCAAATGTATTCCGTTTATGTAAATTAATAACTAAAACTAATTTTCTATAAATAATATCAGATCGCTGTTACCTATCAACGCGATGCTGTTTTGAAAAGAGAAAAGAGAATAACAATTGCTGTAAATTAAGAAGCTTGGGGGCAAAATTGTGCTCCAGTAAATCAATGTTTGAATACAATAAAAAGTGTGTTACCAAGTTAAAAAGTGTACCATTTAGATTTATAACCATAACCAAGCAGCTGTGGTAGTGTTTGCAGCAGTTTCTGAGACACAAAAATTATAAATGTCACCAACCCATCTTCGGCTGTGAAACGGCAGCGAGCACCTGAAAATTTCCAACTACGATTACGTTCCAGTTGAGCTGCAGAAGCCCTGGGTCTCCATTCCTAAAGGTCAAGGAGGTGTGTACGAGCATAGAAATCCAACGGCGTTAGCTGTACCATGTTCCGAGCCCACATCGGCTACTTTTTCTGACGTAGGATTTTGCATTATTTGAGTGTTTGAGAGCCAGAAAAGCCAGTACACTTGAATAATACACATTCTGGAAGAGATTTATCGCATTTCCAAGTATCCAGTACTATGCCAGTTTCAATAATTGCCGTCAGTAGAAAATGCGGTTCTTGCAAGAATCCCAAGCCATCACAGGAAGTAAGACAAATGAATTGCGGGCGTCGTTCACGTCACGGCTAAAACAAAATCGAGTCAGTTGTTGCCACACGCAAGTTTAATTTAATTTACTTGGCGTTTTCTCGCAGAATTTCACTTTTAAATATTCAAATAAACGCTGGTTTGCACTTACGACGTTCTGTGTTCAATATAAAATTTGTAAGGTTATGAGAAATCCCAATCTAGTAGAGCTATTGTACTAAAATCGGGCATGTGAGCTATTCTGAGACAAATTTTCTGAAACAATAATAATTTCAAATACAAAACTCAGATCTGAACCCACTCGAAGAGAAGGAGTTTTGTTATGTTGGAGCTAGCCTAAATTATTATTGCAGTTCAATAAAATATAGAAAGGGGCGGTTAACCATTTTATTGGAAAAGTAATAAACATTTCTTTTGCATTAGCCTAAAATACTGACAGGCAAAGGTTAGCACAATAAAAATACTCGGAGCATTGTGGTGATTTGCTCTAATTTAATTTATTCATTTTATCCCATAGTAACAAACAACAAAGTAGGTTCATCGCAATATATAAAATAAAATACGATACAGTCAATAAATACATACATTAGAGATGGGCGCGTGAGTGAGTATTCACTCACGTCACGCACGCCCACGCTCACGCTCACTCACGACGTGACCTGCAGCTTTTATTTCAAAATTCAAATTTAGATAAAACAGAATGTTCAAATTTAAAGTAAATAAAAATCTGTAAAGGAATTTACCCAGAACTTGCCTCGTAAGTTTATATTGTGACACTAAATAATTTTAAAAGTAAAATTAAGCTAGGGGTAAAAATATCTTCACGTTTCTAATAAATTACATAAATTTTCAAATAAAAGAAATATTACCGGTAGTCGAGTTCGAAGGGCAGGCGGCTGTGTATGCGATTCCATCGTTTCGTGGGATATTGCAGGCCAATGCGTTATTCCTAGATGCGCTATAATTATTAAGGCAGGACGCCATTGACTGTACACAGTACACACAACACAGATGCGCATGCGCAACTCTATCTGGTGGGCCTTTCATTCATTATTAAATAATTAACGTCAAATTAATGTGAAATGTGAACAAGCCTTGGAAATTTTCGCCCACGTTCACGTCCCGATTTTCACGTAGTCACGTTCACGACGGGACCCGACGTGACCCGGCGTGACCCGCCGTGACTCGGCGTGACCCGATTGTTTTCATGTCACGCGCCCATCCCTAACATACAATCAATAAATTTGGCAGTCAGTTATAGGTATGATAAATTTGGTGTCATTATTGGATATCGAGATTTGTCAGCCACGCCACTGCATCCTCACCGGCTTGGACGTTGCTTATTGTGCTGTTGAACCTTCGTATTGGGCGCTCTGGCACAATATGTCCGATTGGCTGCGTCGGATGGCCGCAGTCGCAGTTAGGTTTTTCGGCGATGTCCCATTTGTATTTTAGTTGCTCACATCTTTCGTGGCTAGTGCGCACACGGTTTAGTGCCAACCATGTCTTCCGGCTGGTTGAACTGTGGGATCTGTTATTAGGTTCGAGGTGTCAGGGTTGGAAGCAATCCATTCGTTCATCCAGGATGTCTTCATTTTTCTTGGATAAGTGTCTTTCGTAATGTCCACGCGGGCTTCCTCGATTTTAGTCTTTGTGTATGCTGTCTAGTACAATCTTGATGAATGGGTAACTGTGGGTTGCTATAGAATTTGAACCATTCATTTTTCCAGGTAGCTTGTCTTCGTAGATGAGGGGGAGGTATGTTGGACAATGCACAACCACTGCAGAGGTGTGGATTTGATTGTACCGGAAACTGTTCTAATAGTATGGTTCAGTTGGACGTCAACCTTGCCGGTATGTGCGCTATGAATCCAAACCGGGCTGCAGTATTCCGCTACTGAATATACTAGTTCTGAGAACCGCTGCGTTAGCTCCCCAGCCTGTTCCTGTTAGTTTATGCGTTAGTTTTTGCGTGTTTTTATTGTTGTTGCGGTTCTGGTAAGATGTCCTTTGTACGTCAGAGAGCGGTCCAATGTTATACCCAAATATTTCAGGTGGAAACCCATTTAATGATATTGTGTAAAAAGCAGTTTTGTATTCACCCATAATGAGATTTCAGTAAATATTTAAGTAATGGTTCTGCATTCAAGATGTGTTTCTATATAGTGGATATTTTTACATTTATTTTTAATATCAGTGTTGGGAAAGATCCTTTTAATTATAAAGCTGCCATATTTAAATGAAAAGTGTACCCCCCCCCCCCTTCCGTTTAGATTCACTAAAACTTTTTTTACTGTACCGGCAAAACCCTTTGGTTCCAGAAATTGAAAATTTAATAAAAAAGAGATATTTCAACCACTGTTTAAAGTGTATGGTCACTAAAAAGGTCTTATCTTTACGATTAGAACAATTACTTATTTCGTTTCTTACAATCCCTGTAATGTCTGTATAGTTTCACTTCCTGCATTATTCGAACGTTACAAACACCTTTTCCTTTTAGTATATCATTGTATAAGGTATTTATGCGTAATACTTTTTAACGCAGTGTCTGATTTTAAAATTCATAATGTTTTGAGTATATACGTATGAATATATTTGGTATTACAGAGAGGTTCAATAAATTGTTATAGATTCACAAATTTTACTCGTTAGTTAGTCAAAACTCTGCTTTTAGAATTAGGCTTACAACATTTTGCAACAGTATATCTTAATGCAATGGCTAGGTCGAAACAATTGTTGGAAAAGTATAAAATTTAATAAATATTGAATTTTTTTATAAAGTAAAATTGCCGAACGATATTTCAAAATTTCAAATTACAGGATCTTCTTGAAAGTAGTTAGTGTAGTGTAGTTAGTTCCCGATATTAAAATACTGCCTGAATCTATTCCATCTATAGACGCTCTAAAATTAGAAACGAATTGAAATCTGGTCTACGGCGGAATTAGTCAGAACTCAAATTAAGTAAAAACGTGTTGTGGATACTAATAAATTCAGATACAAAAAAAAACATGATCAAGTTCTGGCCAGAAGAATCCTTTTAACATTGATATAAAATAGTAGGCAAACTTTTGTATTATTATTTTCAGGGTGATTAATTAATAATATAAGAAAAAGAAAAAAATACAAAAAGTAAAGACCAACCTACAAAATTAGTGTTTGAAATAGAGCCATCACGCTGACGCTGTGTAAGACCATATTTCTTGAAATGAAGCCAACATACTGGCGGTATGTAAAGTGTTTAAAATAAAGCCATCATGATTATTCTGTGTAAGCTGGTAGTATTTGATGTGGGATCATCAAACTGACGCTGTGTAGGCTGTTAGTTTTTGAAATCGAACAATTACGATTCTGTGTAGTCTTTTAGTATTCCAAATGACGTCATCACACTGACGGTATGTAAGCTTTTAGTATTTGAAGTGGAGCCATCATGCTGACTCTGTGTAACCTCTTGGTGTTCGAAATTGAGCCATCACGCTGATGCTGTGTAAGTCTCTATTGCCTAAAATAGAGCCATCATGCTGACGATATGTAAGATGTTAGTTTTGAACTGGAATCATTACGATGATTCTGTTTAAGCTGTTAGTATTTGAAGTGGGACTCTCAAGCTGACGCTATGTAGGCTTTTACTTTTTGAAATGGAACTATCACAATTCTGTGTAATCTTTTAGTATTTCAAATGACGCCATCACACTGACGTTATGTAAGCTCTTAGTATTTGAAATAGAGCCATCATGACTGCTCTGTGTAAGCTCTTGGTGTTTGAAATTGAGCCATCACGTTGACGCTGTGTAAGTACATATTTCTTGAAATGAAGCCATCATACTGGCGTTATGTAAAGTCTTAGTGTTTAAAATAAAGCCATCACGATTATTCTGTGTAAGCTGGTAGTATTTGATGTGGGATCATCAAACTGATGCTGTGTAGGCTGTTAGTTTTTGAAATCGAACAATCACGATTCTGTGTAATCTTTTAGTATTCCAAATGACGTCATCACACTGACGCTATGTAAGCTTTTAGTATTTGAAGTGGAGCCATCATGCTGACTCTGTGTAACCTCTTTGTGTCCGAAATTGAGCCATCACGTTGATGCAGTGTAAGTCTCTATTGCCTAAAATGGAGCCATCATGCTGACGATATGTAAGATGTCAGTTTTGAACTGAAATCATTACGATGATTCTGTTTAAGCTGTTAGTATTTGAAGTGGGACTATCAAGCTGACGCTATGTAAGCTTTTACTTTTTGAAATGGAACTATCACAATTCTGTGTAATCTAGAATTCCAAATGAAGTCATCACTCTGATGCTATGTAAGTTCATAGTTCTTGAAATGAAGCCATCTTGCTGGCGCTATGTAAGGTCTTAGTTTTTGAAATAGAGACATTACGATGATTCTGTGGAAGCTGTTAGTATTTTAAGTGGGACCATCACACTTACGCTGGAATAACCACGATGCTATGTAATATAATAGTATTCCAAATTAAGCCATCACGCTGGCGTTGTTTAGACATCTAGTACTCCAAATTGAGTCATCACGTTGACGCTGTGTAAATCTCTATTTCCTGAAACGGAGCTATCATCCTGACACTATGTAAGATGTTAGTTTTTGAACTGGAGCAATTACGATGATTCTGTGTATGCTTTGAAGTGGGGTCATTAGGCTGACACTGTGTAAGCTTTTACTTTTTGAAATGGAACAATTACAATTCTGAGTTGGAAATAGAGCCACAACGCTGACGCTGTGTAAGCTTTAGTTTTTGTAATGGCTTCTATGTAATACTTTTTATTCCAAATTCAGCCACCACGCTAACGCTGTGTAAGTCCGTATCTCTTGAAATGCAGCTATCATGCTGAAGCTATGTAAACTATTAATTTTTGAAATAGATGTTTCTGTTTAAGCTGTTAGCAATTGGAGTGGGGCCATCACACTTACGCTGTGTAAGCTCTTAGTTTTTGAAATGAAATAATCACGATGCTATGTAATATAATAGTATTCCAAATTAAGCCATCACGCAGGCACCTTGTAGACATCTAGTACTCCAAATTATGTTATCACGTTAACGCTGTGTCTATTTCCTGAAACGGAGCTATCATGCTGACACTATGTAAGATGTTAGTTTTTGAACTGGAGCAATTACGATTTTTCTGTGTATGCTTTGAAGTGGGGTCATTAGACTGACACTGTGTAAGCTTTTACTTTTTGAAATGGAACAATTACAAATCTTAGTTTGAAATAGAGCCACAATGCTGACGCTGGGTAAGTTTTATTTTTTGTAATGGATTCTGTGTAATCCTTTAGTATTTCAAATTCAGCCACCACGCTACCGCTGTGTAAGTCCGTATATCTTGAAATGCAGCCGTCATGCTGAAGCTATGTAAACTATTACTTTTTGAAATAGATGATTCTGTGTAAGCTGTTAGCATTTAAAGTGGATTCATCACACTGACGTTGTGTAAGCTCTTACTTTTCCATTCTAACGCTTACGAAGCTTTTAGTTTTTAAGTGGAGCCATTATAATGATTATGTGTAAGTTCTCAATATTTGTAATGGAGCCTTCACGCTGACGCTGTGTAACCTCTTAGTTTATGTAATGCAGCCATTTGCTGATGCTATTTAAGCTTGTAATTGTTGAAATGTAAGCTCTTATTATGTAAAATAAAACCATAACGCGGACGCTGTATAAGCTCTTTGAAATCGAGCCATTACGTTGTGTCTGTGATAACTCTTAGTATTTACAACGGAGTCATGTGCTGATGCTATGTAAACCCGTAGTTGTGAATATAATCACCACGATATTCGGTGTGTTCTTACTATGTGAAATGAAGCCATTGTACTGATGCTTTTAGATTTTGTATAAAAAATGCCTAGTCCTATACAGAAACCTGTCTTTACCTTTGTTTGCTGTGGGAAGGGAAAACCTTTCACAGGGTAGATTATTTTGACTTTGTTTGCCTTTGGAGTGCAGGACGCTTTCCCGTGTGGATGATTTGAATTAGTTTACTATTAAAACGTTTTACAGATACTAAATTTTGAAAAACAAAAAGCTTAGTTCTTTATCAGTGGTCTGTTGCAAGCGACACGGCTTGCAGTAAATAATAATTTTGTGAATTTGCAGAACATTTGTAGTAAATAATAACTCTCTGCTCATGATGCTTGGAAACGAAACACTCGTTACTTCACAGGTTACGGTAAAGGGCATCTCAAGCTAAGGGGTATCAGGTTAATTCAAAGCGAATTATACCTACGCAAAATTGGTCAGAATTTCCTACAACACTGTACTCTTTGCATTATGATTAATCATTAATTCGTATGCTTCACCTTGTCATTTGTTGTAAACAATATTGTACCTATTGTTTTTGCCTTGCCGTCATGGAGAACGGTTACGACTGAGTTCGTTGCAATAAAGTTTTGCAAAATCGTATCGTGATTTATTTGACTATCAAAAGACTAGTAATTATATCTACCTCTAATTTGGTTGAAATATTTCCAGCCGAGGAAGTTGCAGCAAAGCAACCGTTTCTTTTATGTAGAATATTTTATATTGATTTTATTTAAATTGGGTTATTTTCGTTAAATTAAAGCTGTTTTTAACTAATGTCACTCTTAATTCCCCTGGCAAGGATAAGTCGTGTTTTTTTCACGTGGGATTTGCATAACAGAATCTGCCGCTTTGTTTACCTTAACAATATTTCTGCTTTATAATTATCTCTAAACAAGAGGTAGGAATACGGATATTATTGTTTTTAATATATTATTTTCTTATCCATTTCGTCGTACGTACCTCTGACATGAATCCGGAATAAAGAACGCAATTTATTTTTAATTTAATCTATAGAGTTTATCATTCACAGTCCTCTTTTGAATTATACAGGGTGATTCACTAGCCCCAAATTTTGGCATCGAAAAGTAGATTTAATTTCATGAAGAAATTTTTATAGAAACGTATGCCCTATCTTTCTTTGTTCAGAAGTTATAGCACTTTCAAAATGTTTAAGGTGAAAAATCCTAGTGGTTATGATGTAGCAAAACAAATTTAGTAACATTTTCTAATGAAGAATATGCTGACATTGTGTTTGTGTATAGACTTTGCACTGAAAATTCTCGCAATGCAGCTAGAGAATATCGAAATAGATTTCTTCATAGACGTCAACCGTCGCATCCCATATTCAGCATTTCATTTAGAAGACTTCGCATGACTGGTACTGCCGCTCCTCCTAGACACATTCGTCCGTATGATGTAAATGTTCAAGATCGTGAAAACGTAATAAATGTAACTGGAGAACCGGAAATTAGTGCCAGACGCATAGCACGAAATTTGGGGCTATCACAAAGTTTTGTATGGCGAACAATAAATCAAGAAATGCGCACCCTTATCATCGACAAAGTGTACAAGCATTGCATCACGGAGATGCTGAACTGCGATAAAATTTTTGTCACTGGATTTTACAACACGTCTAAGATAACAACTTTATTTCAATGCTATGGTCAGATGAATCCAATTTTTCAAGAGACGGTATTATAATAATTTCCATAATGAATATGTTTGGTCTTTGAACAATCCATATACGACCAGAACGCGTAATTTCGAGCAGAGATTTAGTGTAAATGTTTGAGGTGCCTTATTTAATAACAAATTACTTATAAATGTATTTAATGGAAATTTAAATTCAGAGAGGTACCATAACTTTTTGAACACCACACTGTTTGATCTTCTGGATGATGTTCCACTCCACCCCGCCTCACAGAGGAAAACAAGCGACGCAATGGCTGCATACTCATTTCCCAAATAAATTAATTGGCAACGGAGGCCCTATACCGTGGCCACCTAGATCACCAGAACCTGACTCCTTGCGATTTTTATTTATGGGGTCACTTCAAGCAACTTGTTTATGCTGTAGAAATAAATTATAGCAATCAGTTATTGCAAGGATACAAGATGCTGCAATTCATATTAGAAATAACATGAATTTATTACGCCTGCAAGAAAGTTTAATTCGTCGTTGTCAATTATGTATTCAAGAGAATGGACTAATTTTTGAACATTTACTGTAGGTAAATTTTGCTTTCTGTTTGTTACAATAAATGTTTTTGATTTCTTTAAATTATGATTACTTATTAGTTATCAAGGAGAATAATAGTATATTACAGCCCGAGATGGGAAGTGTTTCATTAGTGTCGAGAGATTAGTTAGCTGATTGAGACGCGAAGCGTCGAAATCAACTATTATCTCGAGACTAAGAAAACTTCCTGTCGAGGTTTGTATACTATTTTATTCGCAACCACTTTATTCTAAACAATAATTGAAAAAAATATTATATTATGATACGTCAGGTTGTGAAGCGCATGAATGGATCAACAAGATTCCCAGTGTCCCTACCTACTCAGCGGTAGGGAATGTACTTCCCCCACTCAAATGAGGTCAGGAATGTTAACATTACATATATGGTTGCGAATAAAATATTAAAAGCGCTATTACTTCTCAACAAAGAAAGATATGACATACGTTTATATGAACATTTATTCATGAAATTAAATCTGCTTTTCATTGCCAAAGTTTGTAAAGAGGCTAATGAATCATCTTGTATAGTGAAGTATAGGTAGCCATTTTCTAGAATTTTTTTTTTAATACAGTGGGGTCTTAAATATTTTTGGACAACGGCGGCTGTAGATTTTCAACTGCTCGAACATAGACATGTTATAAACGGTATAATTATTTTCGTAATTTTAGATCTAATGGCACATTTTGTACCTAGGGACAAAAGTGTATCATTTAATCCCGCGAGTGAAGTAGTCGAGGGAAATAATCGCTCAAGGGATCAACGGCACTTTGGTCCCCAGGCATATACGCGATTTTTGGCACTCCCGGATTACAAATCATGAAATAAATTTTGCTGGTTTTAAAATGTGTACGTTCGATTCGGAAAAATGGATGGCTTTGAAAATGTAGATGAGTAACTAAGGTAATGTTGTAAATAATGTCATTTTTAAGGACCAAAGTGCCACTTTTAATCGCCGAGGGATTACACTTTTATTTAATCCCTCAGGGTAGTAAAGTAGGTCGTTTTGTCCCGGGAGTGCAAACAATATGTTGTTTCAGTTTTATACATAAAAAATAGGTTCACGTTTTTGCACGATACAACGGTTATCTTTGATTTTTTATATTAAGTTTAAAATGAACAGAGCCGTAATTTTGATATTGTTTTATAACCTGTATAATCAACAACAAATTTACTGTCATTTGACAGACAACAATATTTTGGCCAGATGAAATGCTTATTTTGATATACCACTCCCTCTAACATCAACCAATGAAAAACGGCAAAATGCATAGTTACGCATGTCCTAACTTTTGATAATGTACATAGCAACTGTGATTATCATATAACTTCCTGACTAATAAGTGATAGTCACATGCCTTCACAAACATCGCATTATCTGGTGACAGTACAATTGTCATAACAACCACATTAACTGTACTTTAAATATTTATAAATAAACTGTTCAAACGTTGTTTATTGACTCATGATATAATCTAGCCAAATACAACTCGTGTGTTTTTGATTATCAAATAATTTCTGTTTCCACTCGATATATTGTTTTATCTACGACAGTGTGTAAAATTTCCTTTTAGTTGGCACTTTTAAGTTTGTAAAACGACTGTTTAATAACATGTTTTCATTAGTTTATGTCGTTAATAGCAACGTGCTTAAAAAATTTCATTAGGCACGTAGTTAGTAGCAACGTGTTTTAAAATTTTTAAAACACTCAAAATTAGGACCGGTTGCTAGTAATTCTAATTTACATGTAAAATATTTTTTATATATACCGTATTTTTTAGATTCTATCGTAGATAAAATATTGTACGATACACATGCGTAAAGCATCTTTAGTCACTCGCGGGCTTAAAACGCTCGCTCACTCGCGTTTTAACTCTACCCCACTCGTGCCTAAAGAGTAGCTTTACGCACTTGTATCGTAAATTACTATTAGGCAATCATGCGAGTCCGTATAAACAGAAATGATTATTTGATAATCAAGAACCCACTAGTTGCATTATATATCATAGTACACGTGGAGGAATATTTAAAATCTAAAGTATTGTAAGACTTTCCATTTACACACTTTATTAAAGTCCTCCAATTAGTGAAAGTGAATACAGACACAAAAATTACTGAAGTTTTATTTCCTCATTTCTTAAATATGGCAACTTTGCATTTCATGGTGTTTTCTGATGTTTTATAACTTAAGTGCATTTGGAAACCATAACCTCACATCTAAACCTCGTTTGAACGCAACAAAGTAATTTTACACAGCTAAATTGTGGAAACTTCCATGCCAACCTTCATGCAAAACAAATGTGAACAGAGTATAGATAAATAAGAAACAATTCTAAATATCAAACTATACCGTGTGTCCACAGGAGTACGCACCATAGAGATAAGATAATGCTAATAGAAAACCAGTGCTGTGACCACCGTCCCTTTTCTTGTACCATTTATAACAATATTGTTTCATACAGTGGCGAGTCAGAAGCCAGAAAACAACGTTTTAGCGTGCCGGCGATCACAGCATTAGCCGATCTTTCTTTTCTATTAGGTTATCCCTATGGTGCGTCCTCCTGTGGACACACGGTATAAACGCGATAATGAAGTATAACAAATAGCTATTGCTTATTAAATTTTCGTTCACTTAATAACTCTTAATTACAGAGTTGTGATGTTAATTTCTATAAACGCAGTTAACTATATATACTATGTTTTTTACGTAGATACTACACTATTTACATAGCTATTAAGCTACTGTCCTAATATTTTAATTCAACGCCACTCACTGCTAATTTGTTAATAAAATCTGACGCAAGCAGAATGACGGAGTGTCAATTAGTTTTAAAATAAATTTCCATACATGTTACACTCCTGTAACTACGTAATTTTAACCGCTCGTCGAATTCTTTTCTTAAATCAGGCAATTTAGATACACCGGATCAACGTTGTGGTTACACGTAACAGTGGTGTCAGAATTCTAATGTGTATTACCGCTCGGCCTCATTAATTAGAGCTCTAAAAGCATCAGCAGCCGTAATCAAATAAGAACTGATACTGTTTATAAAATCTTACGTGCAACAGTGCGGGTATAATTTTATATTAAACTATGCCTTTGATCCGAGATAGAAACGGGACGGTCTATCATGTGTAATAAACGAAAATTACTGATATTAACTGAAATTACAGGTACATTTGCATTATTTTATCAATAAGACTTCTACGTAATAACTGACTATAAATAATAACCAACGCTACCATATAAAGTATGTTGATCTCGTTTAAATGTTATCATTATCACTATTATATTTATAGCCGGTAATAATAACACAGGCGTAGAAAGTTAATCAATCTAAAGCTTTGGATGTAAATGCGAACAGTATTCTAGCAGAAAGTGTTACACACAGATTATTCTGATATTATTTACATACTGTAAAATACAGCAGTAATTTTAGAATTGTTTGTCACTTAAAACATGTTTGGAAACTTTTCGAGCGTGGTATACTGTCCGATTTATAAAAAAGCCTCAGCTTATAGGGCATTATTATTAATATTACACCCAATACAGTATATACAGGGTGTTTCTAAAATAAGCGGACATACTATGCAAAGGTATTCCACACATAAAAATATACAGGGTGTTGCCTTTAAAATAAAAAAAGTTGAACGATATATATTATTATGAATACGTTATTGAGTGGGAATTTGTCAAAGGTGGTGTAAGAGGGTTATGCCACTAGGTACCTTCAAATTTTTACACTTAGTTGCTTCCCGATAATCGACATAAGCACAGTTATTAGTGTTCGTGAGTTACTTAGAAAAAAATTTGTGAGACTTGGCACGACCATTTACGTTTGTGAAATTATTTTGTCTTCTTGATTGTTTTTACATTGAATGTACCTGCAATGAACTCACAAATAATTTATGTTGCAGACAACATCGACGTTAGTATACCAAGACGTCAATATATACAAGAATTAGCTTTGATTCTAACAAATGATCAATTACTTTGGCGATCACTACTCAAAAGTTCTCCACCGGAAATCCATCTAAGTAGAGAAGAAGTAGCTGAAACCTTTTCAGACCATCCAGTAGATGACCCTAACAACCCCTCAATTAAAAAACGTTGCATTTTAAAAAAAAAAGTAGGTCACGACAAAAATTTCGTAAAAAAAACTGTGTGTTTCGCATTCAGGATTTTTGTGTTCTACCTCTTAGTATTAAAAACATTGTTCTGGCCATACATGTATATAGAAAATGGAAACCTTGAAATTCAGCAGAGGCTGTGTTTACTATTATGAAATTAGCATGATCTACAAAAACCTTTAAAAAATACAATACAATAAATAGAATAATATTTTTTTAATGTTGGCAGCAACTGAAATATAACTGAAAATCATGGTAATAGTAAATAAACATCTCATATTAAAATTTATTGTCATATAAATGGTTCTTAATTTTTGGGTTTAAGAGACTTGGCGCGACCACCCGTGTCATGAAACTGGGCGCGACCACTGCAGTGTTAAGTGTATGATATCAATATTATTATTTTTAATAAGCGACTCTGCCATCTCAAAGGGTTAGGTTTCTACATAATAGTATTATCTTGATTTAGTATAAATTATTGGAAATGCATTTGCTATCAACTTAAATATAGTGGTACCTTTCTAATAATTTACGTGTAAACGCTTTGAACAATGATAATTTACCTACAGGAGTAGCTATAATACTGGATATTTTAACTAATGGGAACCAAATTCACAATTTTGCAAAAGAAGTTCGCCATTCTTCAAAAAGTTATCAGTGATTACGTAATCAAAGCGTTGCCTAAGTGATAACAATAACAGTAAGTAAATACACGTCAAGAACAAAAAACACTCAGATAACGCGTCTGCCGGACATGCACAAAAAACCGACGTCACTTGCAAATCCCCAAATTCAATCTCCTAGGATAAACTTTTCTAACATTTATGTTGCTTTTACAATAGAAACTAGAGCTTATCTTAAGCCCTCAGCAAGTTCCACGATACCTGCGACTCTCTTTCTTCGTTGATATAAGATATATAAGATATAAGCCGTTGAAGCCTTGTAGAACGGCTCCTGTAGCTCGACCGCTCCGAAACCGCTTCCAATTCAGCCGTTACCCCATACCTTGGGCTCCAACTGCTTTCCACAAAGGTCACTGCCTACCTCTAGCTCACAGGGCTCCAATTACACTGCTCGAACCTCTTACATAGCCTCGGAAAACCAGCTACCGCGCGATGCACAAATCAAACGCTTTTTATAAACTTCTGCAGAGGTACTACGAATTAATGCAACTACACCGTACCCAAAGGATATAGAAATAATTTCAAACACACTGAATTGGGGAAAGGGTATTTATTCACTTATTAGTAATTATTTATTGGGAAATCCAAAATTAACACCACTTGGCTTTCTTTCCCATTTTTTTTCTTTGATTTTACATTGTTATACATTATTTTCAAGCCTGCTCTGATTCAATTTTGTTGTTCAAATCAAGGCTAATACTATTTCAAATACCGTTTTACAAATTAGTATCAAGGCCAATGCTATTTTGTACGATTTGCAAAAATTAAACTAGCCCATTTCTGGAACATTTATAAAATAATATTTGCTATGCTAGAAATGTTATTAACTGCTATTATAATCACTAAGGCTTAAAACGTGTTCATAGCAAAATTGCCCCTTTTCAAAATTCAAAAAATTATGTCCTTGCTGTTTATAATTCTACAACATTATTTTTTAGAAAATAACTTTAACAATAGCATCTAATGCACTTGCATTTACCTAACCTACTATTAACAATATTAACTAACTTTCTTGAACAAGTCTAACTTATACTAATCACAGTTTTGTAGAAAACAATTGATAAAACAACATTTATATTGTGTTTAGTAAAATTCAACTTTGTTTAAATGAGTATATCACTGAAATATGAAAACGTCCCCTTATATTATCATTGTGCTCATTTTTTCACTCATGTGTTGCAATCGCTCAACATCTGATTTATTCTATAAGACCCTTCATGTGCCCATTGCAATATTTCTCTGTCCTATTTGTTAATTTTACTTTTTTAATGATGATCAAATCTCCCAGCTTGAATTGCTTTCTTATCTTGATTTTCTTATTCTCTTTTTGTTGATATCGCTCCTGACTTTTCCTAATTAATTCTCTAGCTTTTTCTAACAGCTGACTGATTTCTACATTTTCTTCTAAATCTCTCCAAGATCTTGCTGGTAGCACTTGCTTATTCAAATATACTACTTCTGAAGGCGTGCATTCCCTCCTGCTTCTGGAAACATAATTTGATTTTAGGCCACATCACCTGGTGATCCGCTGATGACTTCTGCCGGCACCTTCTACCTGTTGCAGCATAGCTGTAAGAGCCTGTTTGGAGGCAATTTAATTGACCCACTGCATAAGTTCGATCTCTCAGATAAGTAGCGTACGACCCAATGAACACTGGGGTAATGATATTCTACCGCAAGCAATGTAGAGAAATTAAAGTTGTTCTTTATGTATGTATGTTATTTTACATCGTAATGGTTTGATCTTTAATTACTTATTGAATTGTGTTAATCACCAGTATGTTATCGCTATTTGGGGGTGCACCTTTCGCGCAAGTAACGCCTGTAAGAACTATTGTACTGGCTATTTTATGCAGCGTTGCTTAATAAATCCATTGCACTGTTTATGTCATTTATTGTCTGATTTCGTTACTGCTATCTTCTGCATTTTAGGTATGGTTTATTGCCTGCCGCGATTACTCTGAGTTTATAGGTTATCGACATATCTGAATATATTTGTTCTAATTTAAATATTTGTTGACGTTTATTATATTTGGTAATTACATCATTTAAAGAACTACACGCTGGCCGTCTCTACTGAGTCTAGCTGGCGGGCTCTCAAATATTGTCTCGTAGCGTTGCAATATTTGAAGATATTGAGGATTATTATAGCTAAAACACTTTTTCTCGAAGCAATATCGGGGTCTTCTTGTTCATCGCCTGGATTACAGTTCTATATCCTAATATCGGTTTCATTATACATTTCGAAATTAGTTATGTACACCTTGATTTACTGGCTGGTATTTAGTTCATTGTTTCTATTGCTCATCTAGGGAGCATAGAGCTCAGCAAGCCTTAGTTCTTTCTTCTTCTTCTTTCTCGGCTCATGTTCGTCCACTGACATTAAAATGACATCAAGTAAGCTGTATAAACTGAAATTATTGTTAGCAACTAATGTAATCTATCTGTATGTTTTCTATTTTGCTTTCAATATTTTTTTCTCTAGCAAAACCCAATTTTTAAATCGGTTAAAGTATATTCAGCTCGATTTAGTTTTAGCGAACTATAGAATTACCTAATGTTACTTGCTCGAAAATAACATTAAAATATTCAATTTGTATCAGAAATGATTTAATAATGAAGTCCATTAGAAGCGGACAGAAGTTAAAGCCGACGACCAATTATATCCGCAACATTTAAAATGTTAAATAAAAAGAAAAATAAACATTGCCGGAATGCACTATTAGTAGCTAATGTTCCACTCCCGTTAAATAAAAAACTCAACGCTCGTAGATGTGGCGATAATACAGTTAAAATGAGAGATTTTTTCAGACGGAACGTAAAAGAATATTGTAGCTTAAAAAGGTAAATAATAGTGTACTCCTATAGATGGATACAACATGACATCGAAGAATGACTAACAGTTTTTAACTCACTGCAATGAACTACCCATCTTTACTATCAAGACGGAATTTAATTAAAACTGGGTAACGTAAATAAAACAAGATTCCATAACGGTGTCGTTAAAATATGGCGGATGCTGTGGCAAACTATTTAAAATAATCCTGATATATCCCATATGTATGCAAATTTCCCTCCGTGATCTTATTTAGAAGTAACCAAAGAAATTATTTAGTATTCTATATTTTCCCATCAACATAGCACTGTATTTAAATTGTTGACGTAAATATAAGAAGCCCTAGAAACGTCTAGCAGGAGTATAAATTTGGTGCGAAAATTGCCGAAAATTATTAATGCCCTCCATATTTCAAAGCAAATTAAAGGAACCGAGTTAACTAAAATTCTCGCTGTTATTTCAACGAAAGGTAGAATTTTGGAGCCATCCTTGTGTTAACACCACATGAACGAGATTTATGTTCGACTGCAGGAAAAATACGATCTCGAGCGGTTTTTATGAATTTATGTGAGTGCTCGATTTTCGAGCGTCGCTTTCCTTGCACAATTAGGAATTTAGTTAGTTGGAAATTCTTTCCAAAAATACACCTTAGAATATAAAACGTTTCAGTCACATCTATTTTGTAATAGTCGAAGTATTTTATTGTAATTGGAAAGTATAAGATATATTTGAAATATCCCCGTCAAGAAGTTATGCACAATTCTCTTTAGTGGTAGCTTTCGATTAGTGATCATACGAAGTCGCACTATTCGAAGTTATAATTAAAATTTAGTATTTAATTTTTGCTCGACCAATATATAGGTAAAAAATCACACTATATTAAAAAATGACTTGTAAATCTTCCTTTTCATGGAGTTTAGCATACGAAGGCATTTTTGCTAATGTTCAGTTTTCCGCAAGCCAAAGGTTTGGAATTTGATATGCTATTTAAAGGGTAAAACTAAAAGTCGATTATAAACTTCCAGATATATATGTAAATCACTAAAAGAGCAAAGTTCTTGTCAAACTTAGTATCTCATTTAGAAAGCAAAGTACCTGAAGAACTCTATTTTATCGGACCGAAAATTCAAATGTAAATTTACTGAAAAATTTGGTGGGTGTTTTAAAAACGATTGATTTTCTAAGAAACGTATTCTAAAAAAAGTCTGATCGTTACCACTGGGAATAAATAGTGGAATTGCATGTTAGTTGTAGACCATGGATGCCAATACAAAATGGTTGCATAAATAACTGAAAGCTAATTCTATTGACAGTTTACAGTTGCAGCTTTCCGATGTTGTGGTTAAAGCGTATGGAGGGACAACATTTAGATTTTTATAATTTGTTTGTTGTCCATTAGACATTACGAAAGTGGTGCGAAATACTTTTCGAGCAGTGTTTTACTACGATTATAAAAGAAATTGGACATACGACCATAATCTTTCGTTATCCACAGTTAGTTACTAGTTGCGGTAAACGGTGTACGTTAGTAGATAAACCGAGAGTTGTACGACTGAAGATATATTTGCTCATAGATTTGTGTTTGTGATGTGATCGTAAAATACAACAATTTGGTTATCGTTCCACTTTTGAAAATTTACGATGATTGACGGATCTATTCTGCTTCCCCAAATCACAGTTTTAAATTCCTCCTCTAAAAGTATCGATCTCTAATCAGATTTACAGTAATCAGTATTGTTTATCTACATCTTGTATCGCAGCCATCTCCGCATATCTACGCATTATTGAAGAACATTTTCTGATCATCGCTTATGGAATCACGCTGAATTATTATAATAGCTGTACATTCTTTAAACGAAGCTCTAAAAAAAACCCCCTGCATCGCGTATAGCATTCACACCGTTTAGTCTGTAGAGATACCGCTTTTTCTCTCTTGTTGGGCCAGAAGCCCGCTGCATCTACGAACCCGCAAATTTCGCTTAACTTTGGCGGCGTTTAAGCCATCGCCTATCAAATTTCTTGCTCAATCCCGGTAATGGCCCGTCCGCACTATTTAATTTGCGGCACCCAGCCAAGTCATTTACGGTTATTTTATGCATATGTGATTTACCGCCAATTTGAAATGTGTATTATGTATCTAAGGAATAAAGTATATGACCTATGCAGACAGAGAAAAAGAAAAGCAAGAAATGAAAAATTAGAAAGAATAGAAGAAGCATACAAAACCAAAAATATAAAAGAATACTATAAATGCTTCCAATATAGAATGATGGGTTTATTGAATACAAAAGGAAACCTCTGTATGGACGAAAAAGAAATGGCGAAAATATGGGCTGACTATTTCAAACTGACACTAACAGTAAATAATACAGAAGAAGACGAGACACGACATCCACAACCTAAACACAAAAACAAGACAAAAATTCCAACCCAGTGATAGAATAGACGGAGAACTAGTAAAACAAGCAGATAAAAAAGTACTCGAAAGATTATACCAACTAATAAAAAAGATATGGGAAATAAAAACAATTCCAACTGAATGGACTAAAACTATTATATGCCCAATTTACAAAAAAGGTGCCAGAAATAGGGTATCAAACTATAGACCAATATCACTGTTAAATGGGGCTTACAAAATATTGGAACATTTGATAATTAAAAGCTATCAAGCTGGCTTTAGGGAAGGGAAATCCGTAATAGATCAGATATTTATCATACAACAAAGTCATCCAAAATGTAATAAGAAAAATATCAATATACATGCACTATTTATAGACTTTAGACAGGCTTATGATAAATTAAAAAGACCGGAAATTTTTAAGGCGCTGGAAAACTTAGAAATCTCGGAAGATTGAATAAACCTAGTTAAGATGACCGTAAAAATCACAACGAACGCAGTTAAATTTAAACAAATATTATCCAGTGAATTCCAAAGTAATTCAGGACTAAAACCAGGGGATCTCTTATCGACAACAATCTTCAATATAGTGTTAGAAATTATACTAAAAGAAACTAATGTCAACATGAAGCAAAATAGTATAACAAGTCCCTATCAGGTTCTAGCCTATGCTGATGAGATAGCAGTCTTAGCTAGAACAAAAGAATAGTTAAAAGAATCGTCATAAACATCGAAGAACAAGCAAGGGGGGCAACGATCAACGAGGATCAGAAATAGATAGAAGCAGAATGATGGGAGCTAGATGTGCAGCAGCCCTGGATAACGTGCTAAAAAACAAAAACATACAAACAAAAACAAAAATCAGACTATACAAATCAGTAATACGACCAGTAGTATTGTTTACTGCGGAAACGTGTGTGATCACAAAGGTATACAAAAATAAGATATGTATATGGGAAAGAAGAATACTAAGAAGAATATTTGGAGGAATAAAGGTGAACGAAGAATGGAGAAGGAGAACTCACCAAGAAATCGAAGGTTTATTCCGTGAGCCAAGTTTAATTACAGTTATTAAACAAAGCCGACTACGATGGTTGGGACACATAAGTAGAATGAACGAAGCTGATCCAGTACGAAAAAGTCTAGAAAAGGAAGCAGAAGGAAGAAATAAGAAAAGAAGACCGAAAATCACTTGGTGGGATGACGTGCAAGAAGATATAAATGCGATGGGAATAACAGATTGGAAAACTAAAACTAAAGACAGGAAAGCATGGAAGCATACTATCAAAGCCATAGGCCAATAGGTCTACTAGTGCTGTGTATATGTTACGGTCAATTTGATTATTCCGGGCATTATTTATAATGCCCGGGCAATTTAAAAAGTGCCCAATAAAATCGGGCAATTTAATAATTTTGTATTTGTCTACGATAATTTATTACATTGCCCGGTCATTATAAATACTGCTATTATTTCTCTGGGCACTTTGATTAATTAACGGCAATTTGGCAACGTGCGTATGCTGTGATTCTCGCTGGCCAATCAGAATCCATTTTCGGTGGCTTGTCGCTTGCACCATCTTGCGCGTTAACGAGTTCTCGATTGTTTTCAGTTATTTGCTGGACATGTGCGACGAATGTTTATTGTTTTTTTTTTGCCTTAAACTGACTTTGGGTTTTTGTCTATTAAGTGTTAGTGATTTTTCTCTAAATTAAAATGCAGGAACAGTTATTAACTGATGTAAGTCATATGAAGCATCGTTTCAACGAACGGCTGAATGAATTGTGTTTATCAAAAGGTCAGAATACACAAATTCTCACAAAACCACAATACTTGGAGTTAATAGAAAAGGTTAAAACATCTAAAAGCAAAGTGGTAAATAAAAAACCCGAGGATTATCAGCGTTTACGCAGGTTTGACGTAATGACTATTGGAGAGAAGGAAAAGTTGAAAAGAGCAGATTAGGTTTTACGTACATCGGGAGGAGATATTTCAACTTTTAGATTATGCACATGGTTCAATTGGGCACGGTGGTCGAAACCGTATGGAAAAAGTGATAAATTTAAAGTATAAAAACATCACAAGGGAAATGATTGTAATCTATCTAAATTTATGTATGACCTGCAAAAAAAACACAGTGTACCAAAAAAAGGTTTAGTTGTTAGACCGATACTAAGTAAAAACATGAACTCAAGATGTCAAGTCGATTTAATCGATATGCAGTCACAAGCTGATGATCATAAATTCATACTTGTATACCAAGATCATTTAACTAAATTTATTCAACTTCGACCTCTTAAAAGCAAAAGAGTTTTTGTATATTTTTACCATTTTTGGTGCGCCCACCATTTTGCAGAGTGATAATGCGAGAGAACTTGCTATCAATACTATTAACGAACTATGTAGCATGTGGCCCGAGTTAACGATGGTACATGGGAAGCCTAGACACTCTCAAAGTCAGGGCTCCGTAGAACGTGCAAATCAGGACGTGGAAAATATGCTTTGTTCGTGGCTGGAAGACAATAACATCAGGAAATGGTCAGAAAGCTTACGTTTTGTTCAGCTTATGAAGAACAGAGCTCATCATAGTGGCATAAACTGTACTCCGTATGAGGCCATGTTTGGAACCAAGTTAAAAGTTGGTCTAAAAAGTGTTTTACCTGAAGACGTTCTGCCTAATATAAATTGTGAAGAGGATTTACAGTCTGTAGAAGAAGGCGCACTGCAAAATAAACCAGGGTCAAATTCTTTAGCGGAGCTAGGTCCAAGTCAACATAACGAGGAGGAACTACCTTCTCTTGATAGTTATGTTCAACCTTCAACTTCGTTCTCTGAACCAAGCTCTGATTTCCATAATAACGAAAGAGAAATAAATGTCTCCGAGCCATCTGAAATTCAAGTCCCCAGTTATGAAAAACGCGCATATGAAGGTTATGAAGATTCCTCAGAAGATCCCAATGTGAAAAAAAGAAAAGCCGACATATTAAAAATTAGGGAGATTTCAGCAAGCAATCTAAAAAAAAGCTGAAAAAATGCTTCAAACCTCTAATTCAAAATACCCTGCCGCTAAAAAGGGTGACACAGTTAGAGTTCGAGTCCTAGATGTCGACAGAGGTTGCACCGATGGAAGAAATATTTTGGCATTTGTTCTTGAAATAACAGATGCCAATTTTTATAAATTAGGCACGAAACATGGAATCCTAAATCAACTTTATGCTAGGAACCAATTTACAATATGTAATGAAAAGTTTATTTATGCCGAAGAAATTCCACAGTCAGAGATTTCACTAAGAGAATGTGCAAGAATGTCATCCAACACTGGGGGCCAAGGCTATAGTCGATGTGGCTGTAAAGGGGGCTGTAAATCTGACAAGTGCAAGTGTCGTAAAGAAAAAAAGCTATGTAACTCGAAATGTCACCAAAGTGGAAGCTGCTCTAATAAATAGAAACTCTAAAATTTGACATTTTGTGAGCATATGTATTTGTACTTGTTTGTTTGTTAGTTACTTAAAAATTTGTTTTAATATAATATATCCTCCTATTTTTGTTATGTA
This sequence comes from Agriotes lineatus, assembly GCA_940337035.1. Taxonomy (NCBI): domain Eukaryota; kingdom Metazoa; phylum Arthropoda; class Insecta; order Coleoptera; family Elateridae; genus Agriotes; species Agriotes lineatus. The sequence goes on along the minus strand of CALNHX010000612.1, from coordinate 109,086 downwards.
GAGAAATATGAATAAAAATATTCTCAAATTGCCCACTCGACTTCCAGCATTATTCATAATGCCCGGGCAATGTGATATTTTCTATATAATTCATCATTTTGTCATATCACTTTGGGCACTTTTTAAATTGCCCGGGCATTATAAATAATGCCCAATTATTTACATTGCCCGTAACATATATATTGTTAAGGCTCTACGTCACGACGCCTATTTAGATATGCACTGGCAACTCTATTTTAAATTGAATTATGCCTTTTTTAGATTAGATTAGATTAGATTTCACGACTGCCTTTTGCTGGCATGCGCACGTCAGCCCTTTGGGCTTTTTGTACTGTCGGGAGTTTTCAAGTTAGCAGGCCGACATCCGTATCTTTTACTAGACTTGCAATGTCCCCTACTAGCTTGCGGTTGTCAATAGAGTTAAGGCTCCAATCGAGTTGGTGTCTTTTACGCTCTAATGCTGGGCATTCAAAGAGGATATGATAGGCTGTTTCATAATCCTCTTGGCATAGTCTGCAAATAGGTTCATCTCTATAGATATTGATTCTGTGCATAAATTCTCTGAATGCTCCAGTGCCTGTTAGTAGACTGACTACTTGCTTGATTCGAGTTCTGTTCAGTCTCAACAGAGTTTTGGTGGTTTGTGGATTCGGAGTTTTTAGCAATCTTTTGCAGTGTGTTGCTTGATTGTAGTTTCTCCACCTTAGTTGGTGTGCGGTATTGACCCACTCATTAATGGCTGAGCGGGCTTGGTTTTTCTGAATGCTTAGACCAGGTTCTGGACCGGTCATTGCATTACGGGCTGCTTCTTTTGCGAGCTTGTCCGCCTTTTCGTTTCCTTCAATACCTTGGTGACCTGGGATCCAGCATAATTTTACTGTATTTCCCTGGCTTAAGGTTTGAAGTTTAGATTTGCATTCCTTGACCAGTCTCGATGAAGTACTGAAAGCGTTTAGCGCTTTTAGTGATGCCTGACTATCTGAGAGAATGTGTATGCCTCGATTGAGCAGCTTCTTTTCTATGCTGATGTTTGCGCATACGTTAATAGCTTGTACTTCAGCCTGAAAGATGTTACAAAACTTTCCTAGACTGACTTTTTCGTTGGTTCTAGGATTGGTACTGTACACACCGGAGCCTGTACCCCCTTCAAACTTAGATCCATCAGTGTAAAAAATAATGTTCTTATTTGTTGGATTTGGTAGTTGGTCCGGATTCCAACTTGTGTGTACAGTAAAATTCTTTTCAAGGTCATAGGCTTTGATTATAAGATCAGAACCCATTTCTAATATTGGGTTGTTGATGTGTGACATGATCTTGCCATGTCCTAGATTATTAGCTGTGGTCATCCAGTGACCAGTACTTTGTAATCTGTAGGCTGCCATTCTGGCTTCACCTTCCAGGAAGATGTGCAGAGGTGGCAGATTTAAAATAGCATTCAGTGCTTGTCCTGAGGTGCCTTTAAAGGCTCCAGTGATGCACCGATTAGCTAGATATTGTATTCTGCTGATTTTGTGGATCGCAGTTGCTTGTTTTATTTTGGGCCACCAGGCGATTATTCCATATGAAATTATTGGTCGAACCATGGTTTTGACAGCCAGGGGGTCAGTTCCGGTTTGAGCCCCCACGTACGACCTATGGCTCTTTTCCCAATTACTAATGTTTGTATGCACCTGGTGATTGTTTTGTCTAAGTGGGAGTTCCAAGTTAGTTTGGAATCCATGGTTAAACCTAAGTACTTAACCTCGTTCTCCCAGTTGACATTTGTCTCAAACAGTTTTATGCCTTTTAGATATTCAAAAGTTTCAAATTATGAAAATGATAACACTTGAAACTCTTTCTGGGTTTTGGGTTCAATTATCTAGTTGCTTTGTTATGTAAATTTGATTTTCAAATATTTTTCAACTGTGCGTTGAAATTAATTGTCACCTATTATGTCAAACTAAACATCCTCCAAAACCAAACATGATAAATGCTCAATTCTAATTGTGTACTATTAAGTTTATATGATACGGTAAGTAATTGTTTATAATTAATTGCACTTGTTAATTAATTGTCTTTTTTTTTGCTTTAGCGTTGATAGAACAAGATTTTTATCCACCTTGTACTGCTCTTATACCATCTCCAATACAGCAATCCTTCTGAAGTTAAAAGCTTGGACCCTTTCTTAGTCCTGCTGTAATGTCCTGCTCACGAACACTGACAGTCAACCCCTACTGACCAACAGCTGTCAATTCGCTAATTCCCGGCAGCTATCAGCACAGACTGCGCCTTACTCTGCTCGCGTTCCAGCCACCTTCCAGAATAGACATCCGTCAAACAGCTCTCTGGAAAGTTAGTTGTCACAGATAAACTCCAACTGTCACAGCTCTTCCGTAGCTCCAAGATTCATCAACCTCTGTCGTCAGTGACCAACAGAATACCTCAGATGTGGTCCTGTCTCTGCTATCCCCCTTGAATGGATCCTCTTGCCTCCAGAATGTATCCAAGAACTCAGTATTCAGCAACACTCACACCCGTATTCATAGTCGTTCGCTAGCGGATCGCCGGCGACTCGCCGGAGTTTCGTTATAAATAGTATGTTGGCGGCACTGTACGTCTATGTCAAATTCGAGGTGATCAGGTTAGGTTTTGCGTCAATTTTGACAAAAACTGACACAAAATCTAACCTGTTAACCTCGAATTTGACATTGACGTACAGTGCCGCCAACATACTATTCATAACGAAACTCTGGCGAGTCGCCGGCGATCCGCTGGCGAACGACTATGAATACGGGCGTCAAACTAACGTAATTCCTTATCAATTGTATTCTTCGAAATAAACTGTTTCCAAATCTTTAATTCTTTACTTTTTAATAACTCTGCTTGTATCTATTTAGTTTTACCATCTTCCAATTCTCTTCTGTAACTTAAACTTAATTATTCATACTTATCTCATGATATTTCACTTGTATCTTAACCCCGTGGATTTAATAATTACCCTTTTTAAAATTTTCAAACTAATACATTCTAAATAGGGTAAAATGTCTATATTTTGTTATTAAACCAAAATTGAAAATTACATGTTTTATAAGTTGTTTTTCCTCATTATTGGAACAAAATACCTAACTACCCTCTATTTCATTCTTAATGCCTTCTATATTATAATATTATGTGACCCTTACCTACTTTAAATTATATTTTTATCAGAATCTGCATTTGTCATTATGATACTATCTATTCTTTCTAGATTCAAAAACACCTGCAAACGTTCAATAGTTATCATTTCCTTAAGAATTTGATCTAATTTAGATTTATTCAATAAACTTTTTTCAAACATCCTCTACCTTTTGAATGGGTCAAAATAGTTTGTATTAATAACCCAAATTTCTTTTATACATTCCAAATTTAGTCAAAACCAACACATAGTGTATCATAACAATATATTATGTATCTAAGGTCGTCAACTTCATTGGGCCTTTTGGCCTGTTTCGGTTCAATGGTCCATTTTCTTCTTTCTTCTTCGCTATTCTTAAATTTTTTTGTACTGCGAATATATTAAGTTTTACTTGGATGTTCTCATTTCGTATTTGGTTCAATCTTGTACAACCTTTCAATGATCGCAAGAACTTAATTTCAGGTGATTCGATTCTAAGATAGAATAAGATATTGCATGTGTTACTTATAGTCAACTTTAAGTATGTGAACCCTAATAGTACCAAGCGTTTTTGGTAGCCGCAATACTAAGGGAGGGCATTTTGTACCCAGGTGTTTTAGTGATAAATAGTCTTAATACAGATAATTCAGAAAGTGGCCCTGAGATAACTGTAGAAGAAATAGAATTTGCCATAAAAAATACGAAAATCGGAAAAGCACCTGGACCAGTCAATCTCCCAAGTAAAATTCTTAAGCTGTTAGAAGAAAAACATATTAATACGTTACAAAAATTATTCAATAGTATATACAGAATGGGCATATTTCTGGAGGAATGGTTGATCTCCACATTTGTAGCTATTCCAAAAAAGAGCAGCGCACGACACTGCAATGAGTATAGGACAATTATTAGCCGTATGTGTCACACACTAAAAGTATTTCTTAAAGTTATCCACCACAGAATATATAGAAAACTAGAAGAGCACATAGGGAACACACAATTCGGCTTGAAGAAAGAACTGGGAACGAGGGAAGCACTTATGGCATACCAGATACTAATCCAACGGTGTCTTGACATGAAGCAAGACGTCTTTGTCTGCTTTATAGATTACAGTAAAGCGTTTGACAAAGTAAAACATGACATTCTAATGAAGTTGCTAAAAAATAAGAACAAGACAAGAAAACTCAGAAATATTGCCAATCTTTATTACAATCAAAAGACTACGATACGTATAGAAAACCGAACATCAGAAGAAATTGAGACCAAACGGAGGGTCAGACAGGGTTGCGTCCTGTCACCAGTTCTATTTAACTTCTATTCCGAACACGTAATTAACAAAGTATTAGAAAATGAAACGGCTGGGGTGGGAGTTAATGGAATAGCATTCAATAACATCAGGTACGCAGATGATACCATCATTATCACAGAATCCCTCGAAGACCTGGACAGAGTAATGAGAAGAATCGCGGAGGTTAGTAATGAACTGGGGACTAACCTTAAACACAAAGAAAACAAAATCCATGATTATCTCCTAATGAAACTACTATAACGTTAATTTAAACATTCCCAGAGAACAGATTGATATCTAGGCACTATAGTCAACGATAAAAAATATTATTTTTTACGTAGAGATTTCAACCAATCAGAAGGCTAGATTTAGTTATGTTATCCTTTATCTAATAGACTTGTCTGTCCGTCTTTCAGCAGCCAAACCGTAAGAGATAGAGAAAAAAGTTATTAAAGTTATATGGTTGGAATGGTCATGTCAGCTCAGGAACCGAATTTCAGTCACGTGACACTTCCGGTTTTCGAGAAATCACAAAAAGACCGTTTTTCAAATAGAACGCGTATTAAATAAAAACTGTACCCAGACCTGGAAGGTGTCAAAGTGGTTGCCTAACCGATCGACGTTTTAAGGCGCAGAGGGTCGCAGCTCCGTTTGGCTACTGAAACATTTTTATTTAATACGCGTTCTATTTGAAAACCGGTATTTTTTGTGATTTTTCGAAAACCGGAAGTGTCACGTGACTGAAATTCGGTTCCTGAGCTGACATGACCATTCCAACCATATAACTTTAATAACTTTTTTCTCTATCTCTTACGGTTTGGCTGCTGAAATAGCGTCCCGGACGGACGGACGGACGGACAGACAAGTCTATTAGATAAAGGATGTTTCAGCAGCCAAACGGAGCTGCGACCCTCTGCGCCTTAAAACGTCGATCGGTTAGGCAACCACTTTGACACCTTCCAGGTCTGGGTACAGTTTTTATTTAATACGCGTTCTATTTGAAAAACGGTCTTTTTTGTTTTTTTAAATGAGACATTTGTCTCACTGGATTGCTTGTATTAAAATAATAAATCTGGCAATGCGGTGGTAAGAAAATGTCGAACAGACACTGACAGAAAAATAAAGTTGTATCCGCTGAATCATCGAGTCAGTTAGTCCAACATGAAAAGAAAAAATCATAGCCAACTCTGTCCCAAAAAGGTCGTGAACGGCTTATATGAGATATAAACAACAGGCATTGTGATTTTAGTTAATAATATCCGTTATCTAATAGAGTTGTCTGTCCGGGACGCTGGTCCGTCCGGGACGCTGTTTCAGCAGCCAAACCGTAAGAGATAGAGAAAAAAGTTATGGAAGTTATATGTTTGGAATGGTCATGTCAGGTCAGAAGCCGAATTTCAGTCACGTGACACTTCCGGTTTTCGAGAAGTCACGTGATTTCCGTCCGTCCGGGACGTTGGTCCGTCCGGGACGCTGGTCCGTCCGGGACGCTGTTTCAGCAGCCAAACCGTAAGAGATAGAGAAAAAAGTTATTAAAGTTATATGTTTGGAATGGTCATGTCAGGTCAGCAACCAAATTTCAATCACGTTATTTAAAAAAATATTATTGTTTTTATTTAATACGCGTTCTATTTGAAAAACGGTCTTTTTTGTTTTATTAAATGAGACATTTGTCTCACTGGTTGCTAGTCTTATATCATTTAGATCATACAAAATCGATTATACTAGAGTAACTTCACTAGCCAACGCAATACATACCTTTTGTCAACTTGATGTTGTTTTAATGGAGATGACTTTCAGCTAGGTTAATACAAACAAATCGAGCTGCCAATAAAATATTTATTTGTGCCTAATATTAAAATTTACTCAAAAAATAATCAAATCGAATACAATACGTACTTCGAACAGGTTATACGTCTCAAACTTCCTGCACAATAACAAATCGTGTCAGTTTGACAGAATAATCCTTCCGCTGACGGGGTCGGACTATTTAACCTGTCAAACTGACACTCTTTCATTATTGTGCAACAAGTTATCGACATATAACCCGATAATATCGAAGTACTTATAGTATTACTTCTGATAATACCAACGAAATAACCTCCAGGATAGAACAAGCAAGAATTCTTAAATATGAGAAATGTCCTATGCAGCAAAGACCTCCTCTTAACACTTAAACTGCGGATGGTAAAACGTTATGTTCACTCCACACCTTTATATGGAATGGAAGCACGAACATTGAACAAGCATCTTATGAAGAAATTAGAAGCACTAGAGATGTGGACATATAGGGGAATTCTGAGAATACCATGGGTCGAAAAAAAATAAATACCGACGTTTTAAAAAGAGTGAATAGGAAACAGAAATATTGGCTGAAATCAAACGGTGCAAACTTCAATATTTGGGTCACGTGATGCGGGGGGAACACTATTATCTGCTACAACAAGTCATGCAAGGAAATGGTATAATTCTACCTCTAATCAACTCGTAAGAGCAGCAGTGTATAAAGTACAATTGGTAGGATGATTTCCAAACTCTGTAGCGGAGACGGAACATGAAGAAGTCTTTAAGCAAATAGAACAATAGTAATATTTTGGCATTTACTTGCTTCTTCAAACATTTTACAATTACAGAAGCATGAAAAAAGGTACTAATGGAAATCCTCTTAGAAGATATACTATACATACATATTGTCCCACTTACTACGGGTCATAGGGTGACTGCCATGTTAAAAAACACCAAGGATCAACTGCGTCTGAGCATATATCTGTTTTTCCTGCAACGTCAACCAACAATATTGGAGTTTGTTGCATCTTACTGTCAGCGGTTCTAAACAAATAAGCGCAATGATATCAAATTCAACATGTTGTGTGTAGAATTGAACGCTGTTCTGTTTCCTTTTACATTAATTATTCACACAATCGCCTTGTCGAAGTTCCTGTACAATTCTGGCTATTTAGTTTTCCTTGAAAATGGCCGATTTTCGTAGAGCACTCTAAATAATTCTGCACTTTTTCTTAAAATATTTCCGCCAAAATTCGAAGTTATCATTTGAATTTTCTTCTCTGTTGAATAGATATTCATGTTTGTTCCAAATCGCTCATAGCAAAATGCCACAAAATTAAAAATTTTGAGTAGACGTTGCTGGGAGAACAAAATATGAGGCAAAAGATATGCTGAGACGTAGTTGATCCTTTGTATTTTTTAACATGGCAGTCACCCTACATCCGGTACTACGTGAGACACTCGGTATCATTACACATACCACAAACGATTACCTTCTGGAAATGTTAACCACGTACATATTTTTGACAGTGAGAACAAACGATTGTTTTTCACCCATCTTAACACGTTTATTCTTCCATAAAATGTTTTGGCCGTAGCTGCTACAGCTGAGACCAACCTTTCTAAATTTGAAATAAAACATATTTTGCAGTATTTATCTCAAGCTAAGCCACGTTCCTTTAGTTGATTGTGTGCGTGACAAATATATATTTTTTTAACCATACCATAATTACAAAAAATTAGCTGCTGAGCACAAATTGCGTTGCACCTAGTATTTGGTACACGTAAATTACAACTGAATTTTCCATGTGCCTCTAGTTGCATCAATATTATTTTGACTAGCTTTAGTGATAACGCACAGATAGAATTCTTACTAAGTGTTTGAACACCCTAGCTGCAAGGCTGACTCCTCAAATGTAATATTATGAACGTTATATGAATACTTTTTTAAAAATATTCTGTGTAATTTTAATTTGTAAAGCGCAGTGTAGTAAGTAGTTTACACCTTTTCAGCTAAATAAGCATTTCCAGCTATGAGGTAAAGTTTAAATCGAGGAGTTAAACTCCGTACACATTTTCCTTTGCCGGAAGGTGTTTGATGGTGGGATATTACCCTTCACCACAGTCATTAGAACACCATGGGGGCACCCTAAACAATAAAAAAATAATTTTCTTGTACCGATTGATTTGATTTTTGCCAGCAATCGCTCGCCTTCATCCATACAAGCTGCCAGCATTCAATATATTTATTCGTTAATGTCGGTGTTTTTTTTAAGCTAACTGTTAACGGAATAGTTATGTTGCGTTGGTGATGAGGTGGCAAGACACACTGATGTAAACCAAAATTACAATGTTCGGAGTAAGGGATGTTGAAAATGTGAGAGTAGCAGATTTTATATATGCCGACGGAGTTAGAAGAAGAAACATTGCTTAGGAGTAATAGATGAGAAAAATGAGCTCACAAATTATATCAATGATAAAATAAGTTCTACAATAAGACCTTATCCGATATTAAACAGGCCCTTTATAAGAAAAAAGGAGGTGACTAACGAAAGATTATAAATATAAAATGTCGTCTTCCTACCAATTTTGAACCATAGAAGTGAGTCTAGCACACTAAACGAAGCGTGTGAAATGCGATTTTTGAGAACAAATATGACCATTACTAGGATGGAAAAAATTTCAAATAAAACTATAATAATATTGCAATTGGAACCAATACAGGTGAAAATAGAATGAATTAAGCTGGCTCGGCTATGTTGTGAAGATGGAGGAGAGCATAGTAAAAATCACTTGGGAAATGGGGTTTGTTGTCAGCTTTGTTGTTAAAACTCCCACTGCAGGAGCATCGGTCTCCCTTCTTTCAGAAGGTTTTGGGCATTAAGACACGGCGGCTGTCAAAACCGGATTGGGTCGACAGTGAAAGCTGTTGGAGTTACTGGGATTTGAACCCAGATTTGTTGACCCAGAACTAAAACGTACCTCCAAGCTTAAGCAGCGGAAGTACAACAATAAAAGACCGGAGAAAGAGAATATCATGGAATGATGAAATACTTCATAAAAAGACAAACACCTTGAACCAGGCCAGAATAACAGCCATAGACAGAAAAACATGGAGGGATTTTTTGTAACGAGCAAAACTACACCCGCAACACCTGCAGTACAAAAGGGAAAGGATAACTGTAATTGAAATTGGTATTAAACTAAAAGAAACTGGAATCTTATTATTTAAGAGTTTTGAGAAAAAGGTTATTTAAACACTGTAGGATAGGCCACCTTTTCTTGTGGAATAAATATCTATCACCACTAGTTTAGGGTCGGTTGGTAGGTACGATATGTTAAAGCTGGTTATTTTCTTTTTTTGTGAGATGAACATCTATACGCATTTTCCTTGGGTTGATTACATCCTTGTCTATTCTCCCCTAGCTTTCCAGAGTTTCTTATTTCTATGGTGAGGTCTTCTTTTGTTCTATTGGTTGTTTGGATTTTACTTCACTTGCGATATGTTTCTGGTTTCAGTGCTTTTGTTTTAAGTAGTGACGTTAACTGTTTTGGCACCTCGATTGTGGTTGGAGACTGAAGTAGATGATTGTGGAAAGATTGTCTTTTGTTATGGGTATACGCCACTCCAGTAAAAGGGGCGATCCTTGTTGTTTAGCAGCGATGTCTAATCCTGGTGCCCAAGCTCAGTTGCTTTTTGGTTTCTTTTGCTTCACTTAAATATAGGTAAAAGGGTTTTAGGCCTCGCATCTTGAAAACGATCCCGTCACCTGCTTTGACATTATTTTTGCAAGTTGTGAAAATTATTGCGTGTGTTGGGATGTCCACATTTTTATTGCAATTTAAAAAAAATGTAAATAATTGAGCATATAATTTTGGTAACTTTAGGTTTACAATATTAACTATCTTCTTTTTGAAAGTGTAAAGGTTAATAGAAAAGCTATCTCCCGTTCCCATTTTGGAAGATTAATTTTTCACATTGCTTTTCATACCGTAGGGTGTACTTTCTGGAGATGATCCTTGTGCACACTTTGAGAGCGGTCCATTCTCTAAAATCTTCAGAAATCAGTAAATCAGTTTTCTAAAAGTGATTCTTTGAGCGATATTTCCAATTACCTTCAATAATGTTTGAATTATTTTTTGGGGTAACATATGAGCGGGCTTCATAAGTTATTCCTGAATCTGCAAATGATCAAACCGTCTTGAACCTAACCGAAATACTGGCGGAGCCGCCACTGCATTTTACCGAATCTATTAATCCGGTTTGCAGTGCTCTTGCTGTATGGTGGGCAACTGTTGGTAACCGAGGTCTGCCAAGTTACAGGGGAGAGTTATTTTGTCTGACCCTTCTTGTAATCGCAGTTATCCGATCTTACGATCGGGTACTCCGCCGAACATTAATTTTTCCTTGATCTTTTTTTTTTCTTCTCTCTTCTTCTTTCATAATAGGTCAATAGCCTATTTTTTTGTTCAGTTTGGTTGTGAGTCTTGTAAAGCAGTCGTTTATATAATTTTACTGGCTTTAGTTTCTTTTCTTCTGCTTCTTTGAGTGGAGGGACCCCTTAGCAATCGTTGGCAATCATGTTGGCTACCATGTTCGAGATTACGATTTTGTCTGCAGCTACTCGGAACAATTGTATTGTGGATTGTCCGAACCATTGCCTGAAATTCTTCAGTCACAAAGTTCTTCGTCTGTCAGGGCTTCGTTTACCCTCGATTTTTTCTTGAACAATGAGATGAAAGATTTTGTATTTCTTTGGATGTCACATGACGTGGCCAAAGTATTCCAATTTCCGCCTTTTAATGGTTTTTATAATCTCAGTTCCCTTTCTCATGCGACCAAGTACATCCTCATTTCTGATCCTGTGCGTCCAGCTAATTATCAGTAATCTGCGAAATGTCCACATTTCAAATTCTTCAAGGCGCTTAAGTAACGCTTGTGTAAGCGTCCACGCTTCCACGCCATGTAAAAGTAAAGGAAACGTAACATCGCGCTAATTTTAATCTTAGATTTAGGTTCAGTTTATGGCTGCATAGTACCTTTTTCATACGTATTAAGTTTGCCCGGGCTTTCACTATTCGCACTTTTATCTGAACGGCATTGATGTTACATTCCAAATATGTGGCTCTTTCGACTCTCTCTAATCTTTCTTCTCCATGCTAATGGCATTGTCCTGGACTACATCTTATTTGCTGATGATTATATAGTTCGTTTTATTGATATTTGTTTTAAGTCTGAACTCTTCACAGGTACTTGCTATTCGATTTATTAGCAGTTGAAGATCTTAATCGTATCGCCCGCATATCTTACATTCTTAATTGTCATTATGTTTACAAGCACTCCCTCTACAAATTCATAAAGCGCTTCCTTGACAATTTATTAGAGTATAAATTGAAGAGCAGAGTTGAGAGGATGCAGCTTTAACGAAAGTAGGTACCTTTTAATCTAAACTTCCTCCGATAATTGATGTTTTAACCTGATTCAAGCCTTCTGGGGCTAATACATGTTTGATATTATGCGGATATCTTTATCGGCTTCCGGTAGTTTGCAAGATCTGAAGCATTTTACTGTGAGGTACTTTGTCAATGCTTTATCGAAATTCATCAAGGATGCGTATACATTGTAGTTGACATCTCTGCGTCTTTGGATTAGCACTTGCACGCAAAATAATGCGTCCCGAGTTCCCAATCCGTTTCGAAAACAAAATTGAGTTTCAGTCACTTTTTGGTATATTCTTCCATGTATTACACGTAGGAAGATCTTTAGGACATGGCTCATAAGACTAATAGTTCGGTGGTCGCTGTAATTTTTTGCTCTGGTAATCTTTAGTATCTTCACAAGTGAACTCCAGTCAGTTTGAAGGCATTAGTCCGTGTCGTATTTGGACTTTAAAATGCCGGTTAGTAATTCTATTCCGTTCTCACCTTGAAGATTTAGAGTTTTTCTGTTTATTTCATTTGAACCGGTGGCTATCCCATTTTTTGTTTGTTTAACGGCTTTTGTTACCTCAGCTTTTGTAATGAGTAATCCAATAACTGCATTCGTGGCGCCATGTTCCGGACGTCCTCAAATGGTTCTAGGATGTATTTCTTTCATCTGTTCAGTTTTTAGTTTATATCTGTAAGCAACTTCCAGTCTTAGTTTTCTATGTTTGCCGTAATAGTATGCTGCTCTTTTTAATTGGATTAATTTGGCAGCGTAAAACTCACGTACTTCTATGTTGTAAAAAAATATGTAACTGTCAGCAGTAGACAGATTTTATATAACAGTAAACTTGTTCCTTATCGCGTAAGCGAATCTGCGTTTATTATTTTGTAATTAAAAATTTGAATATGAGATTATACTTACCTTAATTTAGAGATCTATGCTTCGCTTGATGGTTTCCGAGCACCTTTACCTTAAATAATTAAATCCTTTTAGGCTTACCAAAAATCTTCCTATACTATTGGATTATTGAATTCTACTGCCTCTTCATTTTATACCCTTTGTCAAGCAGAAGTTTGAATCAGTTTCCGGTAGTACTATTGACTTTTAATAAGAATGCTAATAATAACAAAAATGTTGTATTTCCTACGTATATTTTCATAATTTCAAAGCCTGAGAAATACTGTCAATACAAAACGGGAGCACTGCAACGGATATTGCTCAGATGCAATTCATGTATTCACTTGATATTATCTGGGGTAAACAGGAAACACTGCACCGGAAGCATAGTTATCCTAAAGACATTTCAGGAAGGATATCCATTATAAAGATCGTCGACTTTAAGTGTAAGGTAAATATTACTGACCTACATCTAGAATCAAAAATATATGCTCGCTTTCTTGCGTCTATACTCACCTGTATTTAATGAAGATTCTAGTTAGCATTCACCACAATGCCTACAAGTTTTAGTAACTTTAATTGCCCATAAAAGTTGAATTATTTATGGCCGTCGGCACGAGTTTATTTCTGCTTTGTGTATCGGAATAGACAAGTGCCCGCTCAGAAATCGCTTATAATGTTACCAGAAGCTATAATAAAATTGCGAGAAAACTTGCCAGATGAATTTATATGCAGAGTTAGTAAGCGGGAATAAATTTTGCAATGATAATAAAACATCAAAAGCACGTTTTATGGAGCAAAATTCTTTCTAAGACCAAGAAATGCTACTATTCTTTTTTTATCGAAAGAACAAACCTAGTTAGCTAGCAGCTTACATTACAAAATTTATGGCAAATCAAACTGCCAGAATGTAGTCGTTGGCACAATTTATGGATTCATAAAATGCTCAATAAAATGCTTAAAAATTTAAATTAATAAAAATAACGTTTAAACAAATTGGTTCTAAATCTTGTGGAACCTTGATATCGTTTTGATCAAGCTATGCTTACATATTTATAGATGTTTATTTTTTATTTCTTTTCTTATGTTCTAGTGATGTATTTCAGGGCAAAAATAAATGTTGAAAAACAGTTGTAACTTTCGCCGTTACACGTATGTTACTAATGTATCCAGCTCATCTTCAATAGCACAATTTCAGTTATACTTAAGATCTCATATAGTATTACACACAGCCATAGCTATACTCCGTTATTTATTGTGCGGTCTTCAAATTACATTTCTGTAATTATCCAGCATTTTTAAACTGAAATCGCCTTACAATCAACTGGAAAACGCTGCTAGTATTATAGGTACTATATTTATCACGTAACTTAACGCAAAATTGGCCATTCTAATTCTATCAAACAAAATAGAGGTAAACTATAATTTGGGTGTCTTGACGTTAATTTAACGTATTTTTCCTTTCCAGGGTACGGACAGATCGTTGTCCCCTGTTACTCTAAAGTATACCCTAATTATAGTTAGGTTGCCTTGATATCAATTTGACGTATTTGTCGTATAACAGGGTACGGACAGATCGTTGTCCCTTAGCACTCTAAAGTAATTTAGAGTCAAACTTACTTTCGAGTGACATGGGACAACGATCTGCCCATACATTGGTAAAGGAATACGTCCAATTGACATCAAGACAGTCTAACTATATTCAGCGCGCTTCGCTTGACTGGGTACCAAAAATCATCAGCAATAATGATATGGCTCTAAATAATTACAACCATAACGAGCAGTATTTGCCTCCGAATGTTCCACAAGCAGTACCAACAATATTAGTGAATCAAAATGGAAATGAAACAACAGGTCTCAGAAACGCACAAAACACGGCTACATGTACAGAGAACTATTCCATGTAGCCACCTTTTCCACCAAATAAAAATACATACCAAAGTCACCAACACTATTTAAGCCAACCAATAATATCAAGCCAAGTTCCCTACTCCAGTCAACCGCTGAACTACAACTACTATCAGCCGCCCCTTTCCTAACAAGAATAATTTTTGCAACTATGCACAACCAACGCAAGACTAATGGCAACCACCCATAAGTCTTAGATACGAACATACAACCGAAACCTTAAGTCAGCGTAAATCGCTCTCGCCCATAATCGGCATAAGTCATCAGGAGGAAATCCATCACTTCAAAGCGAAAAAGAAACAAAAACAGTCCGTTTTGACGATACAGGAATGCACACAAAAAATCGCTATGAACCTCTACGTAGTATTTCACACGGTAAAGAAGAAATTGTAGCACAAAACACAACAAAACACAAAAAAAATTTAAAGAAACACCATTTATTTTGTATGGTCTATCCAAAGAAGTACAGAGTCTACTAAATCTAATAAAAGTAGCACTGCACATTTTACTTATCAGTTATTAGCAGACAACAATATGAAGATACAAAGGAAAATATAGACTAAAAAATATAAGGAAAGTACTGGATGAAAACAACATTGTTAGACGCATCTACAAATTACCTGAAGAAAAAAATTACTGAGTTGTACTGAGAAATTTGCACCATAGTACTGATACCCAAGATATCACAGAAGCCCTAAAAGAAAAAGGTCCTAATGTAAAATAAATCACGAAAATGTTAAATAGAGAATCCGAAAAACCGAAAAACCTTTTCTTTATAGACCTGGAAAGAAAAACAAATAATGGTGAAATATATAATATTAATTCACTACTAAATGCAGATGTACGCTTTGAAACATCTAACAAAAACAGTCAATTGTACAATGTAAACGCTGCCAGAATTATGCGCATAGAAGGTACCTATGCAAACAATAATAGTAGTTACTCAGTACACGGTTAAAATGGCACCTACTTGAAATCCAAACACTGACTTGGTGGAGCAGTTTCTACAAATAGTCTAGCAGCACTAACGAGGGATACTCGTATCTGGAGCGAGAAAAAGGTTTAAAAAAATAGAAAAACGATTTTTAAAAATCTTGTATGGATAGAGCATACCATGGACGATTGTGTAAAAACCGACAGAACAGTGCTATCGATCATGATTTCCGAAGATAAGTTGTCCATGGAGAATTTATTTGGCATAATAACAGTAACATTACCTGTGTAATAATAAGGTTGTGGAGATAGATAGCCAAAAAGTTTATTGTAGTAGGTATAAAAAATCTGATTGTCCCTTAAGGTCCAAGCGTCATACATGTGAAGGTTGATAAAATATTTGACGTTTCGCCACTTTAGATGGCTTCATCAGAAATTATTGACAAGTAATATAACAAGATGGCTTCCATAAAGTTTATAATAATTGATAACAAAATTTTGCAAATGACTAATTAAAGCCACATTGCATGTATACGGCGTTTAAATGGCAGCTTGCTTCTTCAAAACAAGATGTCCTTTACTTTCTATTAAAAGTTTATTGTTCAATTACATTATCTATAATATAGTTAATGTTTAACCTCAATCAATAATGATTGTTTAATATTTCACCTTTATCCATTTAAACGCCGTATACATGCAATGTGGCTTTAATTAGTCATTTGCAAAATTTTGTTATCAATTATTATAAACTTTATGGAAGCCATCTTGTTATATTACTTGTCAATAATTTCTGATGAAGCCATCTAAAGTGGCGAAACGTCAAATATTTTATCAACCTTCACATGTATGACGCTTGGACCTTAAGGGACAATCAGATTTTTTATACCTACTACAATAAACTTTTTGGCTATCTATCTCCACAACCTTATTATTTCATCGAAGCAGCCAAATTTTCATTCACCTATTATACAATTACCTGTGTACTTTTACAACGAATTTGGTATCCAATCAAAAACGAGTAGGTAAACAAAACGCTAATTTTGGATTTGAATCTGAAACTTTCAATACTGCAGCCCAACCATCGATCTTCCGATACTAATCTGGATCACTAGCATGCATCAATTGTTCTTTAAATTTAGAATAGCAATCATGGAACTGTATCCCTAGTAGAAGAAGAAAGAGCGGATGCCTAGTTAAGACCCGGAAGATGTACATGAAATAATAACAGAAATAGGTCTAAGGGATCCCGAATGGGAAAGCAAGAAGATGTGTAATATGACAAGCAGAAAACAAACACTGCTACAAAAGATAGCTTACAAAAATACCCTAATAAGGTTTTATATTTTCGTTAGCTTTCTTAAATGTACGATAAGGGTGTCATTAGATAAAGTTATTGTCTCTTTTTTGAATAACATCAAATTTGGTGGAATTATTTTTATAAACAGTAGAGCTACAGGTGTAAAGCAAGTTTTGCGTGGTAACCAGAGAAGATATACGATGACACCTACAGTAAGTGAAAAAGTTAGCGGAATTAAGTAAATGCCAATAACAAATAAATAATAGTGGATAAAATCAGAAGGAGGTAGTGGTCTGAATGTACTATACAGCGTGCCCTGTTTTTTACCCGTAAAATTTTTTGTAGATTGTAAATGTTAAAAAATTATATACACTTTTTCCTTTTTCCGACTTATTAACAAGTTCCGAAAATTTTAAAATATTAAAATAATCTCTAAATAAATCAATAATGCCCATTGATCATTGTCAACATGGAAAGTTTTAGTTACATAGTACTCCAGCTCATTATGATAGATTGGTGAGAGGCTAATTAAACATCCATTAAAACCAGCATTGGATTGGCCGTGGTGGACCTTTCAATGGCCACTTCATTCCCCATATACTACACTTTTGGATTTTCATATTTGGGGCTATCTGAAATAGGAAGTGTGCAGAACACCGGTAGGCACCCGACACAAATTATTAGAACGCATTGAAAATGATTTTAATATGTTAAAGAATAAAGTCGGAAAGCTAAATGGTGTGTAAGGAGCCATCGCGACGCGCTGCCAGAATTGCACAGAAGTTGGTGGACGTTATTTTGAACATTTAGCATAATGTTGGTATTTGTTTTTCTTTTACGTCTCCTTTTTTTGTAAATTTTTTGTTTCTTTTGTTACATTAATAAATGTTCATATTTTTCTGACATCATACTGTAACGTGTTAAAGAATCGAAAAAAGTATTAGTCCATCTAAATTTTTTTGATCAGAATAACATTTAGTATCTACAAACAAAAATTGCGGAAAAAACCTTGGACACCCTATATATTTATTAAAAACGTCAGCTCACATACGGTGACACTAAGCCTCTGACGATTTTATACGGAACTAGACAACAATAAATAAAATGAATAAAACGGTCACTAACAAAATCTCGATAAAAAGGCTGCGTATTGACTCCGTTTTCTTTAACACATTTTAAAATATAATATTTAAGAATATGGAAGAGTTGCGTGTTACTAAATTTGTTGGAAAAATCACCAACCAAATAATATTGTTTCGAAACTGAAGTAGAAAAATCTGTAAAAGGCTTTACCCAGAACTTCCCTCGTGGACATGGTGACCCTAAATAATTTTAAAAATCAAATTAAGCTAGGAGTGGAAATATCTTCACGTTTCTAGTACATTAAGTACATTTTCACGTAAAAAAATGTATCCCGCTGGGGAGATTTGAATTATGCCGCATCTGCGAAGCAGATTGTAACCACATCGACCTTTCGTCTGCGCCATCGGGACATTCGAAGGAGTGCGGCGGGCGTCTCTTTAACAGAACGGTCTTATTGTTGACACGTTTCGACTCTTTTGTGACATTATCCTGTATCTGTTGAGTCCTATTTTCGGCAAGTGTAAAGCCTGACCTATGTGAAAATTATTACTTCTTTCTATTTCAAAATTAACGCAAAAATAAACAAATTTTTTTAAGGTGCTCACCCTGTATATATTTGTCTGAAATTGTACCGGTTTTATGCCAGGTATATACAGTGTTGAAATAAAGTAACGGATAAATTCATTAACTTCTTTGATATTCATTTTTATGAAAAAATCTCGAAGGGGTGTAGCGATTTTGACCATAGGGAATATTTTCACCTGATTTTCAGTTTCTTATGTAAATTTTTTTTCATTATAAGATGTCATCGACTTTTTTTTAAATAACAATATTAATTTTTTATTATTGATTTTGGTAGTACTTTTTATATTGTTTTCAATGATATAAAATTTTCAATATATTAGATCTGAAAAAATCGAGAAAAATGGTTTACAGTTTAAATATTAACAACCAATGAAATGAGCAAAATGTTAGAAGAAAAAGTGAACAAACAAAATGACAGTATTTGGCGGAAGGAGAAGTCCATCGATAATTTGGTGCAACTCGTTGTAGTTAGAAGGTAAACATTGGCTACTGTAATGGTTGGAGCTTATTTAACCGTTGAAAATCGTTCTTCTCTCGTTCTATTCGACCAGGGCGTTAAGGTCAACAAGTGTGTATTCCACGAACAGGTCATAAAAGAAGCAGCACCGTCTCACAAAGCCCGCGAACATTGACAATTTCTTGGTTCTTAGTTCAGGGATTCTTTTTTCCGGAACATTTTCCCGCATATTCACCAGACGCTAATAAAATTGTCTGTATTTCTCCATCTAGAGTATGTTGCAGGTCAGGGTGCTCTATAAAAAAGAGCAAACCTTGGACGCGCTCAAGGCCTGCCTTCGCCGAGAATGGCGGGGAATCCCGCAGTCCCGCGTTCGTCCAGGGTGCGATATTTTCATAAGGAGACACGACGCCATCTTCAAATCCAAAGGTGGTTATACCGCACAATGAATTTTGTGTCTTGGAATAAAAAAAGTTTTTAATATTTTTTGAAAGTTTCAAACAAAAATATCAATAATTGATAGAATTATAGCGTTTTTTATTAGTTGCAGTTGGTCCTTCACACCCTGTATTTTACTTACAACATCTCAGAGACTTAAAAAACACTACGAATATATTTAATACAAAAGAGGACCAAGAACTGATGCTTGTGAAACAATAGCAAGTACTGCACCTGTAACACCCAAATCCATAATGAACTCGGAATTGAACCAATAGCGTCGTACGTTCAAAGAGCCACCAAAAAGTTCTTCAGCAAAATAAATCATTGTGAAATTGCAGTGTATCTACAGCTCGGTAGTCATAACATTCACACCAGACTTATAAGGAAACTCCACCAAGATCATATTTAACTAATATAATTAATATTAAAGCTACTCAAATGCATTTAAATCCGAAACCATGCATCACTATGTATATTTTTGATCTGGTAACACAATAATTAAAACAGTTATGCATCTGTAACTAGCGCTAAAATGAGATTGAGTTTATGGTAAATATCATCCAGATTAAGATGATGGGTAATTTGTTGAACTAAACTTTCCTCGAAGATTTTAGAAAATAAGAGATAGATGTTGGTAGTGCAGAGATCTTTAAAAATCCTTAGACTGACTAATTTTTAGAAGCAGAATGGCGTTGGTACATTGCCAGGCATCTGAGCAAACTTTTTGTGTGAAATAGAAATTAATTATGTCGGTAATAAATGGCAACAGAAAAGAGGATCATTGTGAAACATCTGCAAGTACAGAACATGGGGTAGAATATTCTTTTTTTAAAATAACCTAAGATTTGTGGCTTACAGTTTTTTTAATTAAAGAAGCAGCATAACTAGTGAAACCGATAAAATGTTGTTAAAACAAAGTAGTCAGAATAACAAATTTGTAATTAATGCTCCATGGTTTGTCACTAACACCTAAATTTATAATGAATTCGGAGTTAAACCAATCAAGTCGTTCATTCAAAGTGTAACGCACCGTTGTATTTTTTTGGAGTTTCTATAACTAATTGCGCCCTTTGTATTTTCGAGTAGTGTTTATGTGGCGATGGCAAGATATTTTCGCCATCGCTCCCATGTGCGAGCATAAAATCCAGCCGCATAGATAATCTTTAGTCCGTTATCGATCTTTGGGTAAGCACATGTGTTTGGTTAGGGTTATGTAATAGTTAAATTGGGAATTAGGCATTTATTGCTGCACCTTGTACACTTTTGAACGTCACTGCCTGTTGAGATGACCCCGAGATACAATTCAGAATGCTGAATTTATCGTAGCTGCAAACACTTCCCCGGCGTCTATCGAGCTGCGGCATTATCACTCGTCCGGCCGCGCTGCCACCTAGAAGCCATTCTCTGCGGAGGTTGCGAAGCGAAGATAACTACGCAGTAAGTGCACGTTTCCTTTGCCTATCTTCAGTGGACTTGTTTTGTTGACTGAACAGGCGGTTCAGTCTGAGCAATGATTCAATAAACAAAGGCCTTTGGTTAACAATCACGCTTCGAATATAGTACCTTTTAGATTATCATATCCGTAGCATTGGTGACCTCAAACCGAGTTCTACTGAGTCACGCTCAGAGCATGCGCAGGTTACTGTAGCAGTTTTTGATAGAACTCGATCGCAAGGCTACTCGATTCATGTTAGTATTTTAGAAGATTTATTATAGCCTGAAATTGGGTTGCTTTTATCAGCGTAACCGCTAGAATGTTTGCACGGTATCCTAGATTTACCATACTAACACTACACTTTTGGGGTTGGCACGTAATAAAATTGTTTGCCGCTGTGGTACGCCATGGTGGTACGTAAAATTAAATATTTTGATTGTTGCTTCTTCACATTATTGAGCTTTCCGTACATGTTAATAATGCTTAATACCTGTGATACCAATTAGTGATTATTTAATCTACTTTTGACTGCTACTGGTATTCTTTTTTATCTGTTCATATAGCCCTTTACGAACTTGCAAATTTTTTAGTTTATGGTTGTGAAGGAGAATACATCCAAGGTAGGTGGTAAAGTGATTTCTTAACTAGACTTATTTTTTTGTTGTGAATAACGACTGTCGGCCTCTTGTTTTTTAATATAATATATGTATTTTCTAACCTTAAAAACTGCCGCCTGGTCCTTATTCACGCCATATTCTGCCGAGGGTTTGAGCTAGCCAGGGAAGTATTTAGTCATCGTTTAAGGGTGCTACAAAAGAACCACCAAAAAGTTCTTCTACAAAATAGATCATTATAAAAGTGCAGTGTACCTACAGCACGGTCATCATCATATTCACATATTTATAATAATATTCATATTTAACTAATAGAATTATTATAATTTGAGGGGCTACCACATTAGTTCGCCTCTAAGCTAAGTTAAAGCTACTGAAATGTATTTAATACCAAAGCCATACATAACAATGTAGTATATTGTTTATCTGGTAATTCAATAATTAAAAAAGGTGTGCATCAGTAACTAGCTCTAAAGCCAGATTGAGTATATATGGTAAAATATCATGCAGATTAAGATGTTGGGTAATATGTTGTACTAAACTTTTCTCGACGCCCTTAGAAAATAAGATCAAGATGCTGGATAAGTCGGAGGTCTTTAAAGATACTTAGGCTGAGTAGATTTTTGAAGCGGAATGACTTTGGTACATTGCCATGCATCTGTGCAAACGTCAGAAATTAATTATATGGGTAATAAATGATCACAGAAAATAACAACACATATCTATCATATTACTAATAATACCATCACAGCTGGTAGCTTTGGTTTTAGTAGTAGTAATGATAAAGTCAGTTTCCGATATTTCTAAAAACGAAAATTTTTCGTAAGATTATTCATGTAATAATTTACTAAGTATAAATTATATTCACCAAAATTATTACTTATGTCAACAAAAGAATAATTAATTACATTTCCGTCTTGTAGACGTAAAACAACAGCAGTAGTTGTGCGACCTTGATATAAATCATCATTATTTAGTTTATTCGATATATTTCTAAACCAATTATTACGAATATGATATTTAAGAAATGTTTTTTACTTTCCTCTTCTAAAGGCGAAGGAAGTATGGCGAAAAATAAACACCTTTCGAGATTTCTTCAGATTTTCAGGTTCGGCGACCCTAGATTACCAAAAACAGGTTTTAACAATTCTGTCTACCTGCCTTCTGTTAGCGATATAGCTCAAAAACTATTTATTGGAAGAAGACGATATTTTGTATGTAGATTATGTCTAACTGTCAAGCCGAGAAAATTTCAGTCAAATATATACAGGGTGAGCACCTTAAAAACACTTAATTTTTTTTTATTTTTCCTTTAACTGATAAATAGATAAAAGTATTAATGTGCTCATACCTCAGGCTGCACCCTTGATGAAAATGAGAATCAACGGAAATACAATAAATGTTCTAAGAAATAAAACATAAGTTAACAATAAATGCGTTCTATTTAAGGCAGCCGCATCTCACCGATCGAAGATGTCCTTGGTGGGCGAGGCAGCGGACACGTGTTTTACTTTGGGCTAGCGCAGATCATTGAAATTGCATTCGCTGGCTGGTTCGCAAATGCTGAAGTTCGAATCCCATCGCCGGTAATAGGTTTATTTAATTTGAAAATTTATATAATTTGCAATGCCAAGTGGTTTCTTTTATTGTTTCAAAATTATTACAAACGTGAAAATATTTTTACCTTTATGTTCCTTTGATTTTTAAAATGGTTTGCAACAACGTGCACTTACGAGGGAAGTTCTGAGTAAAACCCTTTACAGATTTTTTCTCGTGTTACTGCAAACGTAGTGTAGCATTCATTTCGCAGCTAAATATAGTTGCGACGGGGTAATTCGAGAGGCCTGTCCAACGCGGCTCAAGTAGAAATTGCGCGTTTTCTTATGATATCGGACTAAACGTTGGGGCAGCACACGCGATCCGCCTGCCGTTCAAATTCGACCACCGGTAACGTTTTTTTTTATTTGACAATTTATTTAATTTATTAGAAACGTGAAGATATTTTACTCCTAAAAAAATCTGATTTTTAGGCAGGGAGGCATTGCGGTCGGGAGCCGCATAATGCGCCAATCTTTTCGCGAGGCTGACGCTGAAAATAGAGGAATTTTATGCATACATCGCATATACAAGCTTAGTTTTGAATATTTGTGGATGATTCTTAAACTAGTAAGCTTATTCCTTCTACATTCAGGTGATATCAAATTACTCTCAAAATTACTTTTACCAGCTGCTACAGATATTGTTTAACTAAAGCGACGGGGAATTTGCGGGATAAACTTTAGCATCGACGAAGTATGGAAACGATTACAGATAAGTGTATACATCCAGCGTATGAAATGTGTCAGAATGAATCAAAGAATTGAAAGTGAAAGAATTATCTGCATTAGTTTGTTGATGTAAAAAATATAATTAATTTTCCATTGTCTGAAACGGAACGATATCAACAGGTTTCCGTAGCGTTGTTAGAAATTGGTGAATGCGCTTTGTTCGCAGTCGCAAGCGCGGCGGTTCAAATCTCTGCAGTACCGTTTTTTTTTTATTTGATAATTTATTTAATTTATTAGAAACGTGAAGATATTTTTATTCCTAACTTAATTTTATTTTTAATATTATTTAGTGTCACAATGTCGACGAGGGAAGTTTTGGGTAAAACCTTTTATAGATTTTTTTCAATTTGATACGAATCAATTTATTCGTTTCGATTCTACTTCCGATTGAGTGAACTAAAATTTACTTGATTAATTAGTGAGAGCGTAGAATTCGCGTTTAAATGTATCTTAGTTTCAATTTATCGTATTTGTACATCTGTAGGTTAGCTAACCGCCTGCAAAGAGAAAACCTCTAACGGGTGGTAGATGCACTGTTCTATGTTTTTACTAACTGTTTGCAGGTACCCAATTCGCCTATCAATTTCAACCATCCCCTTAAGAGAGACCTAAACTCCCATTTCAGATCTGCGAAAAAGCTGTAAACTTAGGAAGCAGTAAAAGATACAAAAAGTTCCAAAACAAGCTGAAAGTGTAAGTAGGTTGAAAAACTCCGCAACCGAGGAACCCCTGACCTGGTGGCAAATAAATTTCGTCTGTAAACAACTTAAACCATATTAAATCAATAGCAGTATTCCCGAATGAGGGCCGTCGGGCCATGCAGTAATATGCAATTTCTCCAGGGAGAAGCGCGACGTCTTGCTCGGGAAACTGCTGCGACTGCAGCCCATTCTGCTCTTCAGAAACCGCGCAATGGACGCCGAGGGCATTCGCCGATAGAATCCGCGATTCTCCGGTTCTTCTTCAACTCAACTCGACGTCCGCGCGTGCTGAAGGCGGACTTGAGCAGGACAATCTACATTGATAGCAGACGCCAGTAACCGCCGGTCCTTGATCGCTGTAGGACGTCGCGGCGCGTCTGCTAAACTGCGATATAACGCCGACGCGCTCTCGAAACTTTGGCAACTTTGCCCCATGTTCAAATAAGTGCTAAGATGTCTAAATCGGGATAGTTCCTGAACTCGTGAATGGAAATTTGTCGAAGTGAGGTAAATTTCCTTTGCTTGTAGTTTCCGCAGCCCGGAAAAATTATTGTAATTGATTATGAAATTAATTCAGGGAACGCGTTTCCTTAGGGCACGTCTTGATGCAAATGCTGAACCGACGTCAGAAATATTAGCTGGCTAATTTAATTCAGCATTCAACAGATCTTAATTATGAAGTTAGTGTAATCCATTTGCTTAAAAGGAAGCGGCAGGCAATAAATTAATTTTGAAGCAGTCGTGCGTACAATTCTCACGTGAATAATAGCACTAAGTGATTTCTAATATTCACTTAAGTATTTTTTAAATTATTTTGTGGCTGCTTTATAAAAACAATATAAATATTAGACCACACATTGCTGTTGCTGTTTTTCATTATTTTGAATTTTTCTAATCACACAGATTGCATTGACACAAGTATTCTGCTTTTTTGTGTTAATAATTGTTTGAACAAAATTCAAATTTTTCACTTTTGAAAAATTTAAATAAGTGGGCACATAATCACTCCCATTTTTGTGAAATTCCGGAATGGTACATTATAAAAGTACTCATTTACTAAAAATCTATTTTCTAACAAATATTGGAACAATTGCTGTTAACAATTACTTGTTGTACTGTAGCAGTTGTTGGTTTTGCAACTGTGATGCTTTGGTAAATCTAAACTAATTGAAATTCGTCTTTTTTAGCTTTGTATTCTGCATCAAGTAGTAACTGACATTTATTTTTATATGAACTACATTTTAATTTATATTTCTTTTTCGAAGAGCATTTTATAATGTAATTACAGCATTTTCCTGACATTTTTCCCTTTCAAGTATTCGCGCATGCTGAAAATAATTTGAAAAATGCCAATTAAAGAACACGTTTGTCCCTTTATACACAAGAAATCTGCTCTAACTTTTGTAGCATTTTACGGCGCTTTTACGACTTGTAAATTAACGTTTTATTAGTTGTTTTTACTTATTTAAGCGTGACAAGCCTTAAAAAAATCCCGACGGCTGCTTTGACATTATCTTAGGTTGTTAAAAGTTCAATCAATTTACTAATAGGCAATTTTTGAAATTTATGCTGATGGAATCTTAAAACATTGGAAAAATAGTAACATCAACGTTTATATTCCAGTTCTTAATAACAACTGTGTAAAACAAAATTACGCTTGATTTATTGCACTGCGAAAATTATTCAGTGTAATTTATGTAATAAACTAGTAAAAATGATAACCATCTAAGAAATATAAAATGATATGCTTGTAAGATTCATAGGCGAACCTTTGTTTCTTTTCTAAACATCTGCCACATGTTGTAAAGAGATTTTTCGAAATGTAAAAATTATTGGGGTAACCATTTTAACCGTTATTAAAGGCCATATTAACAGCTATATTCGAAATGTTTCTAAAGACAAGACATTAAACACTGCCGCTATGAAGTTCATACGTATACATACACTGATATCTTAAATTATATTCATATAGCAGCTTGTCATACTTTGTACAGCTACAGTTGTTGAAACTAAGATTATGTATTTTTTCGTAATACTAATATATGTATTATGCTTCTGCAAGATTTTGCAATTGTATTACTAATAACTATATTATTACGTGAATGTGTGTTCTATCGTGTAAAAACAAAACTGCCACCATGCTGGTTTAAAATTCTATTTTTTCTTATATATAGAAATATTTGCTTATTTTATTGATAATAGGATAAAGGGGCCTATTGTTAGCACTACTCCAATTATTGCTGCAATATTGATCTTATTTATTTTTATTAATTGTATCAGGGTTACGTGAAATTCGATAGGGTATAATTTCTTATAAAAACCTAGTTTAACAGATTTTCTACTTTATTGGCATTTTTGTTCCATGCATATTGTGAAATATAAGTGTTCAAGTGGGGTCTGTTTTCGCTAAAAAAGGTAGGAAATTCTCCATTTTGCTAAAAGATGCATGCAAGTAAAACTGATTGCCTACTGAATTCTGTAGTAGTGTGACGGCTTCATTTAAGGGCATTTAAGTTCATAACTTTACAAATTTTTAGCGGCAGCGTAAAATTTTCACTGGAATCAGAAAAAATAAAATCTAATTATACGCGTTATTGGATAATATACTAATTACTGAGACTGTTTGATATCACAAATATAATTTCCCACTCCGCTTCAAAAAGAGCGTACCGAATTGAAAAAGGAATGTCAAAGAAAGCTTAGCTAGTAGTAAAACTAAAAAAACAACAAAAAATCAATTAAAATGCATTAAAAAATTAAAGTTTTCTCTAATAAAGGGTGTCTCAGAATGTATTGTGTTTTAAACGAAATTAGAGCTTGCTCGTTATTAAAATTTTAAACAATTAAACTCAGGAATACAGTTAATAACCCTTGGAAATGAAACCTTAAAAATAATATCATCTAAATGTTGCCCTTGGCGTCTTATGTACTCCTCCAAACGGTGTCCTGCATTTATTAAAGCTTGTCGGCACAGTGCTTCGAGAATTGCTGTGATTTGTTCCCTTATTTGATGCTTAAGTGGTTGCAAATTCCCCGGATGATTTTAGTACAACTTACTTTTAAGATAGCCCACAAGAAGAAATCAAATTAGCGGATGGACTTTGATGAACATATCGTAAATTGTGCTGGTTCAGAAACATTCTCTGCACTTGCACATAAGATTGAGCATTTTCATAAAATGGTGGTATATAAAAAGCACGTTGTTCTCCATTAAAACTCTCCATTTGGACAGAAACTCCAAAAGATTTGAATCGGAACTCCGACGCTAAAAAATGTCTAACCCTGACAGTTTCCCCTAAATGTTAAAAACAACATCTAAATTCATTCTGAGACACCCTTTATATTAATTAATAGCAGCAGTTAATTATACGTCCACAATTAAAAACAACAATGATGTTAATCCAAAGAAAGACAGTCATATAAGAGATATTTTAGCTGTAGAAGATTATCTGGTTACTAAAATTATAAGTGACAGTCATACGAGAAATATTCTAGATTGTTCTAGATTCTACACACGTAATTAAGGATAATATTACGATATATAGTAGCCTATGTTATATTTGAACAAAAAGATTATAAAACAAATGTAGCGATTAGATTTTACCAGTATATTCTCACATATAAAATTTTACTTAAAGCTAACTTTTGTTCTGCTGTTGTATGCAAAGTATCTGGGGCCAGTCATACGACTAACTTTCGGAATTTTTAAGGTGTATGCAAATGGCTTGTGCAAATTCTAGAATGCCTACCTTACTGATTTTACTGACTCGCCATAACAATATTGTGACAAAGTTGTTTTAATATTCAATAAATATATTTCCAAGTTTACAAAGCAGTCCGCTTCGCGTCGTACTTCAAAAATTAAAACCTTGTGCTGAAAAATGCAACATACCGCACTCGTAATGTCAATAACGATTATAGTTAATTGTATTGATATAAGTTACATTTTTTTACGAAATACACCAAACGTCTAGCGTGTTTCTAAAAATAATGTTCGCTTCCTCTTGTATTCCTCTGGTAGATTATTTGGTATATTAAAAGACAAGAAATTTTTAAGTAATAGTAAATAGTATGGAAACGTTACCTTTCCCAAAACTGCAAGTCAACAAAAGACAGTAAATATTATGTACAATTCTTACCTGCTGCACTTTTCAGTCCAACTTCTTATGACTGTTAATTTTCTAGTGCTTTTTGACTTATTAACAGTGTTTGAACATCACAAACTACTAAATATGTACGTACAATAAAATAGCCACACAACAAAAGTATTGATAAAATTGTCGTTTTTTTACAATTATTACCGCTTTGATGTATTATGGATTACAGAGGTAAAATAGTTGACGTGAAGTGGTGATTTCACTTTAATAATAAAATGTCCGCAAAAAACAGTAAACGTACATACTCCACTCACATTATAAGTAGGTATATACCATATACCATCAAAAAAGCGAAAAGTAGTACAGGTACCCAAAACCAGATAAAATCAAAACTTAATACATAATTTTTCTTAGCATCTTCTGTATAAGCTCTCGTAAATATATGAACAAGATCAAAACCAAAGATAAAAATAATAATTGTTTATGGTACAAGTGTGTTATATTACACATAATCTACGAAAGAAAAGACAAGCCCTCGAGGCAGCCAGGCCAAGTGGGATCTATTCTCGATTTCAAGATCAGGTTCTTTATATTGTCTTTCTTTCTTCAAAACTTTTGCAATAGCCGGACATGGATCGTAGTAAGCAGTGCCTACACCATTTAGTGCCGTAAACAGCTTAGCATTTATAGATTCCTTAAGCAACGAAGATCTATGAATTGATTTTACATGATTGTTGTAGAGAGAAATTATTTTCTATTTTCATGGAATCCGACGATGTAATGAAAATTGAGCCAAAACATTTTTGCAAGACAGCTGAGATACGTATTAGTAATTTGTATATCAAGGCACTGAAGTTTAACTCTTTATCACGAATGTGGATGCAGTTGCCACATGAAAGATAAAAAGTACTTCAGTGCGGGGGGTGGGGGGAGGGTACATTATGCTAAATCGATAAACTTTTGTAGGTTATGTTGATGTCAGTTGACGTTTATCTGTCGCTCCGCCACCTACGAAAAGTCACAAAACAATGGATTACTTCACTGCCGATTTCTCGTATTCAATGACGATTTGGACGTTTTTCACTGCCGATTAAAAAAATAATTTTAGATTTTTCTTAGCTTATGGAGTTAATTAACTTTAGCGTCCATTTTTAAATTTCAGCGAAGTCACTAATTTTTGAACAGTTGTCGAAACCACAGCTAAACAAATTAAAAAGTTTCCTTCATTTTCACCAAAAATATCTTGTACCGTCCCTCGCCCCAGAAAAGTTACTTCCAACAACGATTTGATGTTAGAGATTCTACCATAATTTTCCACATTAGGTTTCGCAAATTTTTACGGTATTCCTTCTATGCTTTTGGCTAACTCTTAAATACTCAATCTCGGTACACACCAACCAATTATAGGTATAGATTTTAGAGCGTTCTTGCTATTTAAAAAATCTGCTCTGATACACGCACACAACTTCCTTTTACGTTGATCTTATAGTTAGCCAAAAATTTTATTATAAATTTTTAAGCATTTGTCAAAAATTTTCAAAAATTACAAATTCTACAAAAACCGTACAGAATAGAGCGTTAATTGAAGAGACAAATTTTCTCTAGAATGTTAAGCTGAATTCAAAAAAGTAATAATATACCGGGTGTTCTATTTAAAATAGGAGTTAATAATAAAATAGAAAAAAAACAAAAGAAACCCATTTTAGAAGTATTCAACTGGTAAGTCACCTACCTCACATCAATACACATTAAAAATTTAACAAAAGTGTGAAGTTTTAAAAAAAACCGTTTTTGAAAAAATAAAAAAAAACTGAAAAATCACAAGAGTAAACACCTAATTCCGGTTATGCGATTTTCTTCAAAAGCTTGCTTTCGCATCTACATAGTACAAAACATTTATATATGAAGTTTCAACGCCATACCTCTTTTCGTTTTTGAGATATTCTGTTCACAGACAGACACACACACAGACAGACACACACACAGACATAACAATGAAAAACAATATGTTTTTTGGGTTCAGAAGACTCTAAAACGTGAAGATCTGTTGAAAACTCAATTTTCGAATTTTCCTTTATTGTAAAAGTAAAAACAGACTAAAGATTTTTCTAACTAGTGTTTCTTTTATATCTAACAATTCAGATTATAAAACAGTGCGAATTATTAGAAATTCCCTGTGACAATTATTAGAAAAACATGCTAATAATTTTAAAATTGTATATGCCAATTGCTATTTGTCTATAACATATACAGTGTGTCTACTTAAGTTGGCGCCATATGGAAAACTTTGTTGTTATAAGTTTTACGAAAAAGTAATTCTTTATAAAAATCTCTGATTTCGAAAACAATAATATTCAGCTATTTACATTTGACATCGAATGTACAGGGTGTCCACAAATTGAAAAAGTTCGATAGGAATTTTTTGACCACTTCAATTTTAAATAAAATTTTGCAAATCCTACTTGTGAAACACGTTATCTTTTATCTTAATTAAACAGTCATCATACTTCAAATGTTTAATCGCCTATCTGTAACATTTTAGCAATTCATGTAAATAAACAAAATGTTCAGTATTAATTATCTTGTTACATATTATTCATTAGCATATCCGTCGGTAAAAGGTTACGGATCAGCAATAAACATTTGAAATATGATGACTGTTTAATTAAGATAAAAGATAACGTGTTTTACGGGATTTGCAAAATTTAATTTAAAATTGAAGTGGTCAAAAAATACCTATCGAACTTTTTCAATTTGTGGACACCCTGTACATTCGATGTCAAATGTGAATAGCTGAATATTAATTATTGTTTTCAAAAGCAGAGATTTTTATAAAGAATTGTTTTTTTTTCGTAAAACTTATAATAACAAAGTTTTCCATATGGCGCCAACTTAAGTAGACAGACTGTATATAATATTTAGATAATTTGCAACATTAAAAAAACAGAGTATTTAGTCATTAAAACTCAAAAACAAAGTTAAATACCATTAAAAGAAACATTTCTATGATTTTTTAAAATTATTATTCTTACAGCCAGTCTTATAAAGGCCACTAATCTGACGTTAACTTTAATTCGCTGTTAAAATAAACAAAAGCGCGTCAAAACGTTAGTGCTTATGACATTTTATTCATTAGTAAACAAATTTTGATGCGCTTTTGTTTATTTTAACAGCGAATTAAAGTTAACGTCAGATTAGTGGCCTTTATAAGACTGGCTGTTAATGTGCAAATAATTGGGTGTTTTACCCTACGTAGTCTACCGTATGTTACGCCTCAACATTTTCTTAAAAGTCATTCAATTTTTTTTAAATAATGAACAAAACACTTGAATAAAGTAATGTGACTTTTGGTTTATTGGGCATAACTGTGCTAAATAGTTTTAGTTAACAAAAAAAGCGCTCTTTTAACGAATAATATTTCTATTGAAAGATAGGGGTCATATAAAGTTTTATAGATTCAGTCACATCTTATAGTGATCTGTCTAACTACTATATTGTGGTATGATAATATTGACTTCCCAGGTTATCGAAATTGGCAAACATTTTAAAAATCTCATCAACTGCTTTGTAACCTTTCCTTTATTAGTAGCTTCAGCGTACTTATGCGAACGTTTTGTCCGTCTGTCTGGATCGCCTGTAACTTTCGAACGGCTACAGATATCGAAATTTTGAAAGGGGGCAAAGTTGTTGCTAAGGTCCCGATCACCTTCATGCGCTATTTGGTTTTGGCGAAAGGTCAACCGTGGTTTTCGCAGTGCTGAAGCTACTCTTTAGACCTGTACTTGAGCAGTTTATTTCTACTTCTCTTGTCTAAAAGACGAAGGCAGTATTAAATCGCGAAAAAATCACCTTCTTCATCTCAATCCCGTCTGTATGTTGCTGGTATAACTCAAAAACTATTTGTTGGAGGAAGACCTTATTTTGCATGAGGATTATAGGTCTTCTTGGTATGAAATCACGACAATTTCGATAAAATATAGACATGGTGAGCACCTTAAAAATCCCAAATAGCTAAGGCTTTATCTTTGACGAAAACGGAAACCAACAGATACAGAGTAACTGTTCGAAAAAAGAAAAAAAGGTCAGCAATAAAGGCGTTGTATTTAAGACAGTCGCATCTAATCGATGGGAGGCGTCCTCGGTGGCCGCGGCAGCGAATGCTCGCTTTACTTGCGGTCTACCCCTATATTGAAGTGGCATTCGCAGGCGCAAAAGATCGAATCCCACCTCTGGTAATAATTTTTATTTGACAATTTATGTAATTCGCATTACCAAGTGTTTTTTCTTATTACCTCAGTATTATTACGAACCTATAGATATTTATCTCCTATTTTTCTTTGGTTTCTAAGATTGTTTAGTGTCACAATGTCCACTTGCGAGGGAAGTTCTGAGTAACCCCCATTATACATTTTTCAAATAGAGAATTCATGGAAAAAATCGACATTTCAGAAAGTTAAAGTGCTTTCAATGAATACAAAATTATTAAAGTATTGCGAATTATTCTTCCCTAAGGGATACTGTTAGTTGAAACCCATATGATTAGCATCTTGAATTGTTCTTTCCAGTTCTTATAGACTTTTATACGGGAAGGTACCTACCTAGAGAAATGAAGTGTTGCCGTTACAAACGTAAATCTAATACTTCAATAAAATTCTAATTTGCAATTGTTGGAAAGCGAATGGAAAGCATCGGTTTTGACTTTATTCTAATTTACAAATTCGTCTAATATTATTTTGAATTTTTAGAACTGAAGCTAATAATATTTGATATTTTGAATTGGAATTAGGACTTTTTGTCAAAAGAGCAAGACCAGTAAACGGAAGAACAAGAAAACATGACAGCTGGTAATAACGTTCAGTGGTTAATAATATAATTTGAATAAACCATAATCCAAATGTAATAAGTCCATTATTCACTATTATTTAGCACCTTGTCAATTAGATTATTATCATATTTTCACAGATATTATAGTTATTATTAAAAACACATTTCCAGTTGAAAAACAGGGCATTACCTGAATTGCGCCTTATGATTCGGGTGACGCTAAATAGAAAATTTTATTTCATTACTTTGTCCCGTATAATTTAGTATGTTCCACTTATGTTTATTTATTGTTGAAACTTACCTGTACTGTACTTACCGGAATCAGACGTTATTATTATTATTATTATTATACGTGAAAAATTACTCAGCCTTTATAAATACGGCCAAACAAAATGTTGAATAGAGAACTAAAATATTATATTACACCTTTGTTATTATCGTAAATTGATACAATGTTTTTACAAAAAACGTGGAAACGTGGAAATAATGGTGATTTAGGGTAGAATTTTATGGCAGTTACCTGAAAAAACTTCATTAGGTGTCACAATAGAACCTCTTTTTATAGACAAAACTCAACAAAGGGTATGTAAGAATTGAGTACTTTGGGTTATATTACATTGTTTTTCTTGTTGATAACTGATTATGGCGCAGCATTTAAATTTATTTGAGTCGTAGTCAATAAAAGCGGCTGGTATGTTTTTCAAATTTTATTACTACTAGCAGCAATGGGCCGAAGATAAGCTTTTATTACCGGACTATCTTTTGTGTTTAGGGTTTGGCTGCAATTCGTCTCCCTTGTGCTGATATTTTCTGCTGCTACTTGCGCTTTATGAATAATAAAGCGGTGCCAGATTTACACTCAATATTGGTGTACTAAAAATAAAGCGATGCTTCAATCAAACAACTAGAGTTTGTATTGGATTATTCGCAATGGGAATTTCATATGCCTCTTTCAAAGCTTTATTTTGCGATTTTTGCAGCAATTATTGAACCCTGAAATAAAAATCATCTTTGAGTGCTGCGAACAGCTATTTTTGGAATCGACTTTATTGAAACTCTCGTTTGCAAGCTTAACGAACATCGATTTTAAAAATTTACCCGGAGAGCAAATCAGTCATTAGTTTTGTGCAAGAGGCTTTGTTGAAGTTAAAGCTTCAATCCTGATATTGCATATGTTAAAGAAGAAAAATTTTATATATTTATATCCTTCCACTGAAAAAAGATAAGTTTCTTGTTAGTTTTAATTGTTATTCGTTGATAACGAGAGCAGATTGTCCCTCGAAACGTTCGTTGTTAATATTTTCGTTATTTAATATTTTAATTTGCAGAGTGGCGAAATACCCATATAAGAATATGAATTATGAATTCACGCCACAAAGAAGTTTCAGAGATTATTGTGATATGCGTTTT
Organism: Agriotes lineatus; assembly: GCA_940337035.1. Taxonomy (NCBI): domain Eukaryota; kingdom Metazoa; phylum Arthropoda; class Insecta; order Coleoptera; family Elateridae; genus Agriotes; species Agriotes lineatus. The sequence continues at coordinate 74,446 of CALNHX010000612.1, read as the reverse complement.
TTTATATGTTTGGTTGCCTTCAACTTTTGGTCAGAAGTAACCCACTCATGACTAACCCTGTATCTATATCTAGCAAGTGTTAGTAACTAAACCAAATATATTGAATTTTGAAAGGTTGTTAATAAAAGCTAATTTGGAAAAGCTGCATAATTTACTGTAAAGTTACTATTAAAGTTATTAACTCTGCTAAAGACGACGACGATAAGATACACCATACTTATTTTAGAATTGAGAACCACCTAAACAAGGGAGCAATATATTCTTATTGAAACTCTAGAACTGTCTGGATACATTTCTAGTGTTGCTAAAAATATTCATGGCAAATATGAAAAGCTACGTCAATGAGATATATAACATTTATGAAAAGTCATACTTCATAATAAGATAATTAATTTATCGCCATGATCATTTCTGACGTGCCATTTAAAGGAACGGTTTGATAACTGCCGGCTCTGCTTTGTCTTACCAAATTCGAAGATTCGAGTAGCGTTTAAAAGGTCCATATTCACCCGTCGTGTTTTACCGTTTTAGGCATTCTGCCACTCGGATAGTTGTGTGATTCATAACATGAAATTGTAGTATTTTTAAATCAAGGGATTGAAACGTCATTGACCTTTCACATTCTCATTGTAAAAACATCTTTAGACATTCGATTAATCCTAAGTGACATATTGGTTTATTTAAAACCTTTAAGTTGCTTTTAGTATCGATATTACTAAATGCAGTAATTTAAAAATAATCAAGAATTAATAACACCTTGTTCTTTTGTCAATAACTGCTAGATAATATAGTTTTTCTTTGTTTTGAAGGAAAAATATGGAACATTAAATATTTAAATGCCTGTAAAATATTATTCAAGTAATTAATTCATAATCAACATATCAGCACAGATTCTTAAGTGAAATCACTTTTTTATTTAGAATTACCTAACGTTTCAAATTCTAAACTAACTGTTTTCAATAATTATTTTATAAGACACAAAATTGCATTTTTAGCAAGTTTATTCGTAAAGGTGATTGTTTCGTGTAACATCTCTCTATAACCACAATTACGTAAAAAATAACACATGTACTAAAGTTTAATGTAAATCTTTCTGGTATAGTTATAAACTAACAAAACATAAAACATCTGAATATATGTAATTTACATTTCATTAAGAAACGTTGTTGTTACGAATTCTGTAGATATATTTCTTCTAAATTATTCGTCTTCCAAAACATACAACGTGTTCACATTTGTGAAACTGTCAAGCAGTTGAAGAAAATGCGTATTTATTCGAAAATATAGGTTATACCTACTATTAACACGTCAGATATCCGATCAATACCATTACAAACGATTACAGTAAATTTTAGAAATCCACGTTCACATTTAAAAACACGTGAGTCACTGGTCGTGTTGCCTAATTTAGATAACGCCATCATCAATTCTCTACATACACTTTAATAAATTCTCAATTTTATTGAATTTTCAGCCAGAAGATAATAACAGACTAGCATGTGGTTAAAATGCGCTGAATTAAAATTTTAGATAACTGAACACTTCTGTTTATGACAGAGTTTCATAGGCAAAATAAATGCTAAACTGAGCGTCATGTTCTCAAATTCATTTTATTTATGTTTTTCGCTAATTGATTTTAAAGGAAATGCATAAAATATGTAACACTATGTCCGAAAGGTAAAGACGTTTTGCTAAAATATAAATAGCTACACGATGGACATCTTTTTCATAGTGATAACAGATAACGCAAAAGTGACTTTGAAATTGCTAAAACTGTATTACTAGTAATAGTAATCTACTTTAGTATGTTAAGACAGTAAATATTGCAGATGTTAAAAAGAGCGGTAACACATAAAACAAAACGTTTCAGATTCCATATTTGAAAATATGGGTTTTTAATTATTCTTCCTATCTAATATTGCCGATTGAGGAAACTATTTGTTAAGTGATACTGAGTATATGATACTATTTTTCACAATTTTGAGGATTGTAAGCAACGCGTGCTATTTTATATTATTGCATAAAAAATTATGCAGGTGATAAAAACTAATTGTCAGTTGATGCCAATGTTAAAAAATCTGGTGTGATACACGCACACAACTTCCTATTACAGTGATCTTATAATTAGCCAAGAATTTGGTTTTTATTTTTAAGCATTTAACAAAAATTTCAAAAATTACAAATTCTACAGAAACCGTACAAAATAGAGCGTTAGTTAACAACACAAATTTTCTCTAAAATTTAAGCTGAATTCAAAAATGTCATAATATACCGGGTGTTCTATTTAAAATAGGAGTTAATAAAAAAAATTAAAAAAACAAGCGAAAACCATTTTAGAGGTATTCAACTGGAAAATCACTAATCTCACATCAATACACATTAAAAATTTAATAAAAATGTAAAGTTTGAAAAAAATCATTATAGCAGTTTTTGAAAAAATCAAAAAACAATCACAAGAGTAAAGGCCATACTTACGGTTATGCGATTTTATTCAAAAGCTTGCAACTTTGAAAAAATATTTGATTTTCAGATCATAGTAATGATGACTTTGTTTCGACCAATCACGACAATGATTACTACTTAGTTCCAAGTACTGCATGCTTATTTGAAATTTAGTATAGTGAAATTACTCTAGTATAATCGATTTTATATAATCGAAATGATACAAGATAACTTAACTAAATCCAACCTTCTGATTGGCTGAAATCGCTACCAAAAAATAATGATTCACATACAGCGTACCTAGGTACCTTAAAAGAATTTATTTATTTTTCCAATACCTACTATTAGAGTACAACTTTATACATTAATATTTCGTTTCTAAGGTACCTATCATTTTAGTACAGAGGGTGGATAAACTTTCTTTATCTATGTTGAAATTAAAAATTACTATAAAATGTCTTCGTCTTGTGAGCTACACTTTTACCTTCATGGATAAAAATTTTCTTCATTTAATTATACCATAAATCACTATTATTTTAGAATTTTCATGGAATGAATAATCCTACATACTGCATTACCGAAAATTATAATATCTGAAACTTTTTTGTGGCGCTTCAGTAATCATGCTATTTTGTTAGTATTTCGCCACAATGAAAAATATTAGAATATGAACGTTTCAGAAGACAAATCTACTTTCAATCTCAACTATTAACTAATTAAATAAAAAATTAATTAGGAGAACAGTTGATTTAACTGGAAATGTAGTGGAGCGCGAATAACTTCCCCAGTAAACAGCTTGACACTGACAGCCGACTACTTAATTATATATTTAAGAATGTATACCATTAAAATTAAAATTTAAATATAAGTGACTCGATGTAGAGATCCAAACTGAAGTGAGTTTTGCCACTACAATACGAGACGATTGTCTTATTAATAACAACAGTTTTATGTGTACAAAAGGAGCTCAGAATAGAAATTGTTAACATACGAATTATTACAACGAGATTACAAATAGTATACGGGATGTGTAAGCCAAAAAGGGTCTGACTTGATAAGAGTCCTCGGAATCGACTGAGCGAAGTAGTAAAAGGGCTCTGAATAACAAAGCCTTAATTAGTAATGAAAAAATGTATAAAATAAGGTGACTTGCGAACGCAATCCTCGACAAGGCCTCCTTGAACGTAACCCATTCATAAAAAATAATACCATTTATCGCATGTAACACAAATCCTTCGTTTAATCTCCGAATAACGCACGTGATTAATTATAATCGGATTTATTTGTATACTTTTTATAACAAATCAAACGTACAGTATAAAGTCAGGAAACATACAAAACGCAGCTGAGCTAAAAAAAAAATAAACCAGGAAACGACTGAGGGCGCTCACTGCTCACAAAAGTTTCACAAAAAATGTTAGATCTTCCACGGGTAATTTCCATGGCGAGCGCAGTTCTCCAATAAACCATGCGTTTTGTCTCGTTTCGGGAAGCGTAAGATGTGACGCCAGGTATGCGAAAGCTGTATATCTGAAAGACCTGGCCTTAATGGCTGTGACACGTGTTCGAAAATCCAGAAGAAGTTCATCGAGATGAGGTTTCGACTGCAGGTGTTCGGCTTTTCCAAGCTACTATTCCGTCATCAAGCAAGCGGGTAGGGTAGCACGTGGAGTTACTTCACGCATCCACCAGTTTTCGGTGGCCATCAAGGCTAGTCTCGCAATCCACGTATATATATCGAAGCTGTAATGCACAATCAAAGGTTCATCCAACAGAAAACGAGAAAAAAGAAGAAAAATAAAGGAGAAGAAGAAAGGCCCTGCAAATGGGTTCGACTGACGATTCCGCTCGGATAAAATAAACCAATCCCATCTATCAATTTTCATAATTTGAACCAGGGTCGAATACAGCGAATATTTTGCACAAGTGCAATACCCGGGTATTTGCACAAGTGCGTATTCGAGTATTTGCATGAAGAAAACCAAACTAACTGGGTATACAAGAAATTTCAGAAAGAAAACTGAAAACTCTTTAAAATGGAATAATCTTCTATATATTGCGATGGTCTTTAGCCCTCAAATCGGCTCTGATTGCAGTACAAGCAAATGACAAATTATATCATTAAAGCACAGAGTTGTAATAATGCAAGCATCTGAGAAAAATTCACATAAATTGCCAAATCATATTAACACTGGTATAATTCGCCAATGAAATTGATTGTAATTGAATAAGCACAGAAATATGGAAGCTCAAATTCCGTGTATTGGGCTTAGCAATATAATTTTAATCGTAATGTAATAGATTTGCACAAACTAAAAGTCGAATCTAAATTAATTAAGAACTGACACAAAAAGTTCAAGTTAGACACAGCTTAAAAATGGAAGCGTAGAAAGTAAAGTCATTAGAGAATGGATAGCAAATGAACATTTTTAATAAAGGTGAGAAGAAGAATGACTAGAAGAATAAGGCAAAGAACATAGAAAAGCCAGGCAAGTCATTTATTACATGAAAATACAAGACTTGGGGATTTGAAGAGATTGAAATAGCAAGAAATTAGATGGAATTCAAATAAGCAAGAAATTAGACAATGTTGGTGGATTAAAAAACTAGTCAGTGCAGTGATAAACAATGGGCATTTAAGTGTTATAAAAATGAAGTGAGTGGCGCATTAAAAAACATTGAGAAATAAACAATTCCAAAAGACAATAATTTTAGTACATAAGAGTTTGTAAATAACTGATAAAATTTGTTAAATTAGACTATAAGTTATGTTTTTGTACCTGGTTGATTTCCTAAAATGCAAATCTGTAGACAGTGTTTTGTCAATAACGACAGAGGATAGCGATTGTTTCTGAATAAATTGTTAGAAGTTGCCTGTTTTTGCTCTGACTTTAATTAAAGATTTTTCATAGAAAGCATAAATTTACATAAAAATAAATAGCACCATAGTGATCAGCACGTGTTAGTGTATCAGAACCATTGGAGGCAAAAGATTCCACGCACTTGAGTTTTTTGCGTTCCGAGGCATCATCGGCAGAGAACGGCTACGACGCCAGCTTCCGCAGAATCAGTTTGCAGCATCGTGGGAAGACATAGGGTGGCAAGTTTATTCCAGCAGCACCACACAGCAAGCCCCAAGCCCACAACAATCCGAGAAGCCCGCCAGGAGTACAGATTTCACCCAGATCTTCACAAGGGGGCCTGAGATGCTACGAATGTGAGGTTAGTGGATTGTAAAATTTTGACTCGCGCGATCGGCGTGAAAATTTGGGCATACCTTAATTACGACCTGGAGAACACGAAAATCGTAACAGTTCCCGTGGATGGCGAGGTGTTTTCCCAGGATTTGCAATTAAAATCGTCAGTTGGAGGCACCAAGAAACAAAATGCAAATACGGCGTCCTTTTTAAGAATGCACCAATAGCATACGATCTGGAAAACAAAGGAATACATAGACGCCACTTGAAGGCAATTATTCAAAATCTTACCATCAAAATTTGTTCATTTAATTGTTGATAAATCAATTTCACACGCGAGCTGAAAATAACTCGAACTTGGTTTGATAGAATTGACATTTCGGTTTAACAACGGCACATTACGCCTACATTTCAGGTCAATCTGCCTACTTTTCAGAGGCGTACCGTACAATTTTTAACTAGGAAAGTCAGGAACCCAACACCTGAGATTTTGAGTTTTAATTTCATGTCTCTGTTTAAAATTGAGCTAGCGAAGTCATTAAATCAGATGAATGGATTAGAAAAAGGGCAAACTACCACAAGAGTAATTCTCAATTTTGGCGTACCCAACAAAATAAATTAAGCAGTCAGTTTGATCTTAATAAATAGTAGAACTAAATTAAATATTGTGTGGTGACTCTTTTTATTTATTACATTAATTATAAACATACAAATATTATACGATTAAGGGTCTTTGCAATATATAAAAATGAAGGTCCTGACCCACTCACCAACGCCCAGCCCATACCCTTGGACCTAGAAAGCTGACATTTTGCACAGACGTTTCCATTATGATGTATACAAGGAATAAGGAAGGATATTTCAAAATTCAACCCCTAAAGGGGTAAAATGGGGGTTCCAATTTTGTATGGAAAAATAATATTAAAGAGACATTTCGACTTGAAACTTCGCAGGAGTACTCCTAAAAACAAACAAGCAAACACCTATTTTGTGATTTTCCGAAAATCAACCCCTTAGGGTTGAAATAGGTTAAATAAGCCTAAAATTCGATATGGGTGTCGTTATTGAGGTTTTTTGGGACATTGATTGCGAAAATGGCATTTGAAATTTGGCAGGCAGATTTCTCATAGGGAGTAGGTATCCGCTAAGAAAGGATTTCTGAAAATTCAACCCCTAAAGGGGTAAAAAAGGAGTTGGAATTTTGTAAGATCAAATTTTGACCTAAGTCATTCAAATTTTTTGGAAATTTGTCCCCTGAAGGTGAAAATAGGAGATGACGGGACGGGCCGGGACGGGACTGGGCGGGAAGAGATGGCATGGGAGGGGAGGAAACGGGGCGGGACGGGACCGGACGGGAAGGTATGGAATGAGAGGAAAGGAGGGAACGGGGCGGGTAGGGACTGGACGAGACGGTCTTATATATAAGGATAGAAGTCCTGACTCAGTCACTGACTTATCAACGCCCAGCCCAAATCCTTGGAAAGCTTAAATTTACACAGACGTTCCCTTTATGATGTATACAAAGAATAAAAACGAATATTTCGAAATTCAACCCCTAAAGGGGTAAAATGGGGGTTCCAATTTGGATGGAAAAATAATATTAAATACACATTCTGACTTGAAACTTCGTAGGAGTACTTCTAAAAGCAAATAAGCAAACACGTATTTCGTGATTTTCCGAAAATCAATCCCTTAGGGGGCGAAATGGGGTAAATAAGCCTAAAATTCGACATGGGTGTCGTTATTGAGGTGTTTTGGGACGTTGATTGCGAAAATGGCATTTGAAATTTGGCAGGCAGATTTCTCATAGGGAGTAGGCATCCACTAAGAAGGGTTTTTTGAAAATTCATCCCCTAAGGGGGTAAAAAAGGGTTGGAATTTTGTAAGATAAAATTTTGAACTAAGTCATTCAAAGTTTTTGGAAATTTGTCCCCTGAAGGTGAAAATAGGAGATGACGGGACGGGAGGGGACGGGACGGGAATGGACGGGGACGGGAAAAGGGACGGCGACGGGATGAGATGAGATGGGATGACAGAAAATAATTAGTCATTGTTTAATACACAAATAACGAACCTCACGCGTGCGAAGTTGCGGGTAACAGCTAGTATGGTATACAAAGGATGAAATTTTTCGGGCAATACTCTTGCAATATTCCCCGCGTGAATTCTGTATAATTGGAGTATTCGCCCACACGCGAAAACAAAGCTAAGTAAATTCTGCTCAGATCGTCGTCGAACAGCGGATGTTTTACTTCCAAAAAGCTATATCCTGAAGTAATCATGCAGGTGCAGCGATACACCAATAAGACCAAATCTCATCCGGAATCTATGATGTTTTTGGGAGGACATTCCTTGAAATTTTGTAAGTAATGTCCTTGATTCTCTTCCTCGTCACTTCAGCTTTCTATACAAGGACGAGGTAGCCATATCGCACATATTAGCCTATATGGGGTAAGAATTAGGGGGAAAAATGGTACTTTTGTCTACTTTCCCATTACTTGAATATATGAATGCACAATGCTTGGCAATTGCATAAGAACTAAGGAGGCAAACTGGCTAACTTAGTTCGCTATTTGTTGGAAGCGAATAACAGGGTTGCGACAGAAATAAGTAAATTTTAGGTCTAGAAAATATAGACTAAGTATGATAAAGTTGATGACATGGCAATAATACAGGATAAACAGATCCGTTGCACAGTGTGGTACAAAAAGGTGTCAACTAAATGCGAAAAATACTATGTGTGCTCTCGAATATAATTTCTTTTCTGGAATGTACTTCGTACCTAGCGAAAAAAAGTTACTTTTAAAAGTTTCGGTTATGAAATGGTACTTCATAGAATCATTGCCAAAAAAGCTATTACATTAAAAAATAAGTAGTATATTACTACAATGTTGTAATTGTAATTGAAAGCTTTACTATGAGTATTTACTTAAAATCTTAATTTTTTGTGTTGGTTTAATTAGCAATCTATAGGCTAATCTTATGTCTATAAATGTTTTGTTACGGGAGCCTTCAGCTATGCTACGTAGATACTTCTATTTACACAAGAAGCTGCTGTCATCATTTATGACAATGTGACAACGTACACTAGACATGGATTAGCATATAACACTAACACTGAGTGACACGCACTACACTAAACATGGTTTTAGATCGCCAGACCTTGAGGACATTTTGCCTTGAGACGTCTGTGTTGTGGCTCTCTAGTTATTAGTTACAATAGTTTATTTGTCTGCTATTCGCCCTTGGTGCTTTGCTGATCTTTCGGCGATGACTTCGTCGACGAATGGAATTTTGAGATCAGTATGTAAAGTAATATTCGACACGTACCAAAGGGTTCCTGTTCTTCTGGGGAAAAAAACAGGAGTCTGCGACATCATCGAGCGGGTAGCGAGACTGAAGTGGCGTTGGGCGGTCCACGTGGCCAGAAACAACTCCAAATGGACCACAGCCCTGATGCAATGGAGACCAAGGGAATCGAAGAGAAGTGTCGGACGCCCGCAGGCGAGGTGGAGAGACGACATCCAACGACATGCTTGAAAGAACTAGATCCAGACCGCCCAGCAAAGATCGACATGGAAATCATTGGAAGAGGCCTATGTCCAGGAGTGGACGTCTAGTGGCTAAAGAAGAAGAAGAAGAAGAAGACCAAAGAGTATCAGTGATTGACCTAAGTGCCTTGGACTGAAACTTCTGAATAATGTCTATATTCGACTGTGCCATAAGTCCAGATTGACTTAATGACTTAATGATTGTTTTATAAAATAGAATTAGAATTAGCCCATTTCTTTACGCTGTTTCTTGATGTGATTTTCTAAGTATGCTTAGAGTCTAACTGCATACCCAAATACTTTACTTCATTTACTTGGAGGATTTTTGTGTTATTAAGGAAAACTTCAGGACATGATGAGCGGATTAATGCTCCTTTACTTTTATTCTAATTTTTCGAGCCATTCTTCAATCACATTTAGATGCCGTGTAGAAGCGGCTGTGAAAGGAGTTGTTATTTTCTTACGAGTTGCGTTTTGGTGACCTTGATACACCATACAACCTTTGTAGTTCGCTGGGTGTGAACCTTGGCGTAGCGCACAAGTTGCAGCCGTGTCTCTAGGTTTTTTTTGCATATTTTGAAATCATGCGATCCACATTTCAAGCATGCATACGAGCGGTTACAGTAGACTTTGATATGATTATAATTCTGGCACCTCGTGCACTGTGGTATTTCTGTATTTGTTAGAGGTGGCTCAACAGTGACATATTTATTTTGTATAAACTTTAGGTTGTAGATTTCCTGTTTGGCGAGGGTTCAAGGTCTGTGAAGAAGGTTGGAAGGGGATTTTTAGTTTTTCTGTTCCTTCTTCTTCTTCTTTTATGGCGTTACAGTCCTAGTTGGACTTGAGCCTCCTCTATTCTCCTCTTCCAGTCCTCTCTTTCTCTTGCTGCTACTTGCCGGTTCCTCACTCTTAGTATTTCAGAAGCATCCTTTTTTATATTGTCTTGACATCTTTGTCGTGGTCTTCCTCTTGTTCTTGCGGTGTCGAACTGTGCTCTGAACATTTTCTTTGGTATTTGCCACTCCTCCATTCGTTCTACGTGTCCGGCCCATTTTACCCTTAGTAATTTAACGTGGTCGACTATAGTCGGAGATTGGTATGATTCTGCTAATTCATGATTGTATCGTATCCTCCAGTATTCGTTTTCCTGTACTGGGCTATATATTCTTCTCAGAATCTTCCGTTCAAATCTCAGCAGGTTTTCCTCAGTTTGTTTTGTCATCACCCATGTTTGGCTACCATAGGTGGTCACCGGCCTTACTATTGTTTTATATAGTCTCACCTTCGCCCCTCTACCTATTATCTTGGATTTAAATATTCTTTGTAGGGCATAGTAGGCTCGGTTTCCTGCGATAATTCTTTTTTGTGTTACTTGCGCCGTATCGTTGTTGTTGTTCATCGGAGCTCTCTTGCCACTTCTATGTTATGGTTTTCTATGGTAGGTTTTGCCCCAATCTCCTTACTGGTCTCGTTACCATAGATTTGGTTTTGTTTTCGTTGATCTGAAGGCCTTCTTTCTTACCTTGCGTTTCTAGGTTCGTAAATACTTCTTTTATGCTTACCACGGTTCGTCCTACTATGTTCAGATCATCGGCATACCCCACTATTTAATAGGATTTATCCATGATGGTGCCATTGGTGTGTATGCTCATAGCTTTAATGACCTTTTCCAATATAAGATTGAATAGCACCGGCGTCAGTCCTTCCCCTTGTCGCAATCCTTTGTCCGTGGTAAAACTATCTGACACCCTGTTCTGTATCTTCCCTCGGTTGCATGAGTTGTTCATAGCCATTTGCACCAGTCTGATCAATTTGAATGATATGCCCAGTTCCCCCATGGCGTTGTACAAAGCTGTTCTGTCAATGCTGTCGAATCAGCTACGATTTGTATGCTACACATAGCAGTGATATGCCTCTGTAATTCTGGCAATTTAACCGATCGCCCTTTTTATATATTGGACAAATTATGGCATTACTCCACTACGTTCTTCTACTGTGTAGTGCTTCCTTTTAGTATAGCCGTAGTTCCTGTCTTTCTTGATTAGCATTTCTGAGAAGTGTTCCCGCCATCTCTCTATTACTTTTTCTTCTTCCGTTAGTATTTCTCCCCTCTTATCCTTACACATCGCCGTTCTGGGCTGATATTCACTTCCCGTCTCTCTTACTATCTTGAATATTTTCTTAGTTTCTTTGTTTTGGTATGACCCTTCCCGTTTTCGTAATTGTAAATACAGCATTTCTCTTTTCTTTCTCCTACAGACTTCTTTCGCAATTCTTCTTGTTTCCTTAAATTTTTCTTCTTTCCTTCTTGTTGGTCTTTGTAACATTTCCGTTCTCGCTCTGCTTCTATTTCGTACCGCTTCTTCACACTCTCTATCCCACAACATTTCTGTTCCTTACATTTATTATATTCCTAACTTTGTGACCTATTGTCTCCAATTCTTTTTTTATTTCTTTAGTTGATACCGTACGATGTAGGTGTTTCAGCACTACGCGATAGGCTCGTTTCATCTTTATCTGGTATGGTATGGTAAATTACTTGCTTGCCTTGCAAGTATGCAATGAACTTCCTATATGTGTCCGGAGTATAGAGACTAATTTTACCGACATTGTTTATCATACCTTTGGTTTTATATTGTTCGTCTTCCGCAATATGTCTAAAATCATTTATCATGTCTGGATAATTTTTCACGCCTTGGAAAAAAAATGTATCATTGGTTTCTAGAGCTTCTGAAGTTTCTGTATTAAGTTCACCTTCATTTATTTCCGGTGGATTTGAATATCGGGTGAACTGACTAGTTTGGTTTGTTTCTTGGGACTGAATTTTTTGCTTTATTGGGCCTTATTAATTATTTTTTTTTGTTTCTTTTTACCTCTTGCTGTGATCATATTTTGGTCTTTTCTATCGGTATAAAATTTACTTGTGTTGACGTATTCGCGACGTAGGATTGTGATGGATCTGATTGTGACTTATAGGGAAAAGATGTTGGTGATTGGTTTAATTGTGAGTTAAATGGAAAGTTTAGTGCCATTCCTTGTTGTGGAATTAGTAAATGCCCATTTTGATTGGTCGGGTTCGATTGCATGTGAATGTTTGGTAATTGGGGGTATTGCGTATAGTACATATCGACCTGATAATTATTTGTTGCTGATCCATATCCTGTTGGGGGACAGAAGCTACTACCGACGGGAAACATTGGGTTTGTTATAGGTAGGTACAATAGACTTATGCAGAAATATTTAAGAAATACACTTTTACACTATCTATGTTGACAGCCGTCCAAAGTTCACGTATTGTAATCGCCAGGCGCCGTGTACACGTCCGCTTTGCGTGGAATCTCGGACGGAACTCTTCAAGTTTTTAATTGTGTCAAATTAAAAATTAAAAGTCGCTAAAAGCAAAAACACCCCAAGTGGCGACAACTTTTGAGCTGTATGGCAGTTGCATTAGTTTAGTGAACAAATAATTGCTATATTCAGTTATAGTTTCTCTTTCTGGACTACAAAATATGTTTTTTTAGTTCCCTGCTCTAAAAAAGAAGGAAGTTTTGTAATCGCGGATAAATTACCTTCCGAGATTTCTTGAAATCTACGTTTCAGGGTTCCTAGATGACGAAAACCAGGTTTTCTCAATTCCGTCTGTCTGTCTGCCTGTTGCCGGTAAAACTCAAAAACTATTTTTTGGAGGAAGACGACCTTTTGTATGCAGATTATACCTATATATAGGGCGCGAACCTTAAAAGATAAAAATCTTCCTATTTTTAATTTAACTTAAGAACTATCACGTAAATGAAAGTAATATTTTGCACGTAGTTCAGGCTTTTAGTCTTGAAGAAAAAGAGCATATTTTTATCCCAACATATACAAGGAGAGCACCTTAAAAAGTATTTTTTTAACTGAGATATAGATAAATCTAACAGTTGGAACATAGCTCAGGCTTTATATTTGACTTAAATGGGATACAAAGGATACAGGGTAAATGTAAAAAGAGTCAAAAAGGGACAACAATAGGTGCGTTCTGTTTAATACCGCGCATTGTACAGATAAGAAAGGTCCTCGAGTAGTTCGAATCCCACTACCGATAATGTTTTTTTAATTTAAAAATTGATGTAATTCGCATTACCAAGTGTTTGCATTTTTCAGTATTATTAGAAGCGTTAAGATATGTTTACCCCTAGTTTCTTTTGATGTTTAAAATTGTTTAGTGTCACAATGTCCACTTGTGAGGGAAGTTCTGAGTAAAGCGATTTACAACATTTTTTTATATTGCACTACCCCGCAAATATATTTAGCTACTTTAATATATCTATAAGTACTTTTGTTCATTCTAGATATTCCGTATCGTCTTTACTTGTTCATTTACTGAAAAACTGCGAATAAAAATGTGAATTTTAATATTTTGTCTTATTGTTTTTTTGTGGTTTTAAAAATAAAATTGTTTTTAACACTTTTGAAAGCTACAATCTATATATATAAAAATGAATCCCTATTGCCTTTGGTCACGCCATAACTTGAGAACGACTTTACCGATTTCATTCATCTTTTTTTGTAAGTTTTCTAATACTTTATAGAAGGTTCTTACGGAAAGAAAAATTAAGAAAATCAAAAGGGAAAGCCGGAAAATTGAAAAATATCGAAAGTGTGTTGTTTCTATTTACAGTCACACCTGTGCTTAATGGTTTGAAGGGTTTTTCCCATAATGTCATAATCCGCATCAGGTAACCGAAGGCGGAAGAGATAAGACACTAATAGCAATTTATGTAGTTCCAAATGCTTTACATAAGTCGTCGCAGTCAGTCAGTCAGTCAGTCAGACATTCAAATTTGGTTTGTGCACAAGCGATTGTGAAAACAATTCCGTGTCGTTTTATAGTGTCCGTTACAATTCCAAAGGCACGACGAACTAACATAGGTCGTCGAAGACAGTCAGCTGCTCGGGTATTTACTTTACGTGCGAACCGCAATGATGACCAGCTCGCTACGGATAATGAAAATAGTCGTATTAGCATGTTTTTAAAATAAAAGAAATCGAAAATTCGAATATCGGAAAAACTTTTGCTGAACCCGCTAATATCAGGCAACTAAATGTTCGAGCAGAACAACGTCTGTCGGGTTCCCTACCCCCTAGGGGGTGAAATGGGGTAAATAATGCTAAAAATCGATATGGGTGTCGTTATTGAGGTTTTTTCGGACGTTGATTGCGAAAACGGCATTTATTTATAAGTCCAAGACGATGGACATGACATAAAATTAAAACTTTATAGTGGTTAATCGGGGTTTCAGAGACAAATTATTTTTAGACAGAACAATGTTTGCCGGGAGAGGACGGGACGGGAAGCGACCAGACGGGACGGGACTGGACGAGACGGGAAGAGACAGGAAGAGACGGGCGGGACGGGACGGGACTGAACTGGATGGGACGGGTCGGGAAGGGATGGGACGGGACGGGAAGGGATGGGGACGGTAACGGGGACGGGGACGGGGACGGGGACGGGGACGGGATGGGATAAGATGGGATGTAATGACAGAAAATAATTAGTCATTATTTAATACGCAAATAACGAACCTCGGGCGTACGAAGTCGCGGGATACAGCTAGAGAATGGCATATATTTTTTTTAAGTCCAGGACAATGGACATGATATAAAATTAAAACTCGATAGTGGTTAAACGGGGTTTCAGAGACAAATTGTTTTTGGGCAGAACAACGTTTGCCGGGCCAGCTAGTTAAGTTATAATTATCTTGACGTATTTATTTTTACCAACTATGAAGAGTAATCAATGAATGAAAGGGAAAGTAAAGGTAACATATAATATCATGTTTATATTTCTTTGGCAATAAGAGTTTTTCCATATCTTGTAACGTCTTTATTACTTGTCTTAGTTGTGAGAACTTTAATTAGTTGGTATATTACAATTTGTTAAATGTGTCACTTAAAGAAATTAAAAATGCGAGGAGGTATAGTTATGGTCTATCGAGGACCACAGAAAATATTGGCCTAAGGTGGTAAAAACACGTTCAACAAACAGTTTTTACTAATATTAGAATATATATGTTGAACTTTCCTGTAACAGCGGGCTTGAATTAAGAAGCCATGAGCTTCGCTGAGTTGTTCCCTTGAGAGAGTAGTTTATTGTTGTTGGCTTCCAATTATTTGCTTAGTACAGCTGGCGAAAATCTTATAAATTCAGTCAGATAATTATCTGCTTGAAAGAAGTTGATATTAAAACTAAGGGAGTAGATCACAAAAAAGTGTTCTACAGGAATACATTTCTAGAAGGTGAAGCAATTGCGCTTAATTTCCGAACAAAGCTAACCATTTTATAGCTTTAGGATTCCCGGCTTTCGGTGTTTACTGTGCTAGTCGCAGACAATCACTGATCACTTACTTTCCTACTTCGAGTTTATTGCTTCGCCTGTAGACGAAGACTAACTCAATTTCGCAACCAAAGCTGCGGAGGCACACTTACTGCTTAAAGCATATCCCGGAGGACTTGCTTCCGTCATGGCCGTATTTTATTTGGATTGATTTTATGATTCGACAATGACGGGTTTTATTTAGGAATCTTTGCACAATAAGTAAGTATAATCGGAACGCCAAAGAATTTGCAGCTTCGAGATTGGGGGAGTTAGCTACCGGAGAATCTAATTTTCTCGTTTTTTAAATTGCATGTAGAATTTCGTGAATTTATTATAATTTTGTTTAGTTCAGCACTTGCGTGAAGTCTTGCAGGTTTTGAAAGCTGAGTGTAGTGTAGTTTGTATGTTTTAATTTAATTAAATGTAAAGTTTTGTTAAATTCTCGTATCATAGAAAACACAATTTTCGTTTCGGAGTCAAAGTAGTCAGAAACTAATTTTGAAGTACATTACACAAAACTTTAGTAGAAGACAACAGTGCACAATACAAGGGAACGAACAATTGGGGTTAATAGCAAATCTCAGCATTCCATACCGTACGAGAAATCGTAGACACTCTAGCATAATGAATAGAATTTTAATATAATTTCGCAGAAGGTGGCGTATATTTCAAAGTACAACGTTACTAACTCATGATACGCTTCTAGAATTGAAATCAGAGTAGTACATGCAGTAAAGTTGAAGACTGTTCAGCTAATGAACTCCATTTACTGCACTTAGACACTTATTAGCTAGTGCTTCTTGGAGCTTCCACTGGAAGTTTTAAACTATTTCTTCTTTTTTATTATCCGTCCTACAATACAGTTTCCACAGTTACTTAAACATTATATCGTATTTATACAAACTGAAAATTTAACTTTACATTCTGAACCTTGTATAGTGAGCTTGTAGGTTAAACTTCTCTTTACGAACATCTTCAAACCAGATTCTTATTGTACATCCACACACGTGCAAAAACGGATTTTAAAGATAACTTTCTGACCTTTGTTTGCCTTGCTTGAAGACAAATAGGGCACAAAGCGTCCCCACAGCAACTCCCACGACGGACAAGGGCTCCTCTGTCTCTCCTGTTGGCCTGCTGTAACAAGCCCGAAACCTTCAAACGCAGCCTCCAGGTTGTACCTTCGTCGTTGCCCCAGTTCCCAGGGCTGCGCATTGCTCAGCACGAATGTCGCTGCCAACTACCCGTTTTCATGGTTATGCTAACCTCGCTATCACTCCAAATACTGCCACAGCAACACAGCTACCACTTGACGTATTACTCAACATTTTGTTAAAACCCCCGTAGGGTTGCAACGCATCAAAGCAACCCTCTACACCTTATCCAAAGTCACTGCATTAACTATGAAACACCGAATTAGAAAAAATGGGTATTTATTCGCTTTTGAATGGATTATTTGAGGGGAAGCCAAAAAAACAAACCTCGCAGCTTGGCTTCGCTTCCTCCTTTTGTTTTATATTCTCACATTGTTATTTATTATTTCTAAGCCTTCGCAGATTAGATTTTATGTTTTAAACAAGACTAAAACAATTTTAATAACGTTTTTACTAATTATTAACTCAAAGTCAATGCTATTCATACAATTCGCAAAAATTAAACTAGCACATTTATAGAATATTTTGAAAATAATATGTGAAATGCTCTAAATGTTATTAATTGCTATCAGAATTTTAGGGGCTGTAAAAGTGTTCATTGCAATATATATTGATTCATAACTTCGAATCGGTCTATTTGAGGTAACTATGGTCTGTTATAATTCTTCCTATCTACGACCATTATTTTAGTTCTGGATATGGTTAGTTCCAATCCTAACTCAGAACTTTCGATTTCCACAGCTTCAGCAAATCT
Source organism: Agriotes lineatus (assembly GCA_940337035.1). Taxonomy (NCBI): domain Eukaryota; kingdom Metazoa; phylum Arthropoda; class Insecta; order Coleoptera; family Elateridae; genus Agriotes; species Agriotes lineatus. Next base: position 56,986 of record CALNHX010000612.1, on the reverse strand, counting down.
TCGCATCTCCTTGTAGGTTTTTGATAGCAGCGCGATGTCGTCAGCGAATCACAAATTATTTATTGTCTTGTCATTAAGCGACATCCGTCTTTCACACCTATCTAAGACTTTTCTCATTATTTACTCCCCACATATGTGAAAGAGCTGAGGTGACAGTGTGCACCCTGGCTTGCTCTTTTCTCTAGGTGGAATTTGTTGGCATAGATGTGATTGGTTCTGATTACTCATGTGGTGCTTTCATAGAAATTTGCGATAAAGGAAATTAGGTGTACCAGAACTCCGATATTTTTGAGCACCATCTACAGTTTATCCCATCTCGAATGCTTTACGAAAATCAATACATCACAGTAGGTAACCAAATTGTATCCATGTGCTTTCTTTATAATTAATCTTAGATTGGATATTTGTTTCATACTGTCCCTGCCTTAAACAATGCTTTCCTACTCCGGTGGAATCTGTGGATCAAGGTATGCCTTTAACCTCTGGTTTAGAGCATGTAGCAGGATCTTGCTTGCGTGGGAGATTAACGCTGTAGTCCGGTAGTTGTCTTCTCTTTCTACATGATTCAATTACTGCCATATCAGACCAGGCCGAAGGGTCCTATTTTCGTCTGCCATATTATATTGCATAATTGGTGTAGTATTGTTGTGTCTACTTCTCCGGTTGCTTTTAGAACTTTTGCGACTTCTATTTTCTTTTTTAGGATGTCTGACTTTTCTGTCCAATCATCTTCCCGGTCTTTGGTGTCATAGTTGTGACTGTTCTCATGGTTCAAGTTTCAACTATTTCGTAGATATCAGTTACCAGGCAGCCTTGGTTATTTTCAACATCTCGAGTTCTATCAGGATTGGAAGTTTCTATATCAGAATCCTAAAAATTTGTGTCAGAATTGGAACTTTTGTATTCGAATTGTATTTTTATTTTATAACTGCAATTCTTTAGCTCAGATTTCTGATTACCTTTTTCAGAATTGTGTGCTTTATCGTGTATTTATTTGTATTTTTCTCTCGGAAGCCTGTCGTTATCACAAATTTCATTTGATAATTTTATCGAAGCTAGGACGAACAACCCCGGGACAAAAAGCTCTGGACAAAAAAAAATCCCGGAGAAAAAACCCACCCGGACAAAAAAACCCGGATAAAAAGCTTCTGGACTTAAACACCCGTAAAAGAATTATCAATTATGTGGGGTTTGTGGGTGATTAATTATTCTTATTGTTAATAAGAAGTTATTAATTATTATCAAGGTAAAGGGCTGCTATTACAAAACACTTCAATCACTTTTTTAAAAATAAATAGAGGGAGGAACAACCCTAAAAATTAAATATTCGAATACGTTTTGTAGAATCAATATTTTTAAAGCCCAATAAGAACAATTGCTTTTTGTTAAAATACCGCTTCTGGCAGACATAGTTTTGGTTGTAAATTGCTGATAAAAATCAAGTCGTCCTAGAAATGTTATTGTGCTATTGTGCTAGATTCTTGTTGCGAAATATTTCTTAGAAATAATCACTTATAATACCACGAGTAGTCAAAGTTATGTCGACTATTTTTGCGGTGGTGTCACGAATGTCCATTGCGCTTTGGTACGATCCCAAGCTCAATGGACACTAGTAGTGATATCACCGCAAAAATAATCTACTTAACTTTGACTAAGAATGGTATTCGAGGGACTATTTAATGAACCAAACTATTTTTTCAAATTAGTTTTCCGTAAATCTAGCAACAAACTACACAATTTCTATAGTAACAGAACACTAATATTGACTTTTTCTAATAAAAACCACATTTGTTTAAAATAGTCACTTTAATAGCTTCTAGGAAGATATAGCCACTGATATTTTTTTGATTGGCCAAGAAACGTCAGAATTCTGGATTTTCATTGGTCACTTTTTGACAGATGACAGGTGAATTGAATAGTCATGGTTAGGCGCTGGACATTTGAGTAAATTATTTTGTTTGTTATCGTTTCGTCAAAAAAACAGATGCTTTCGTCTTTGTCGTTAATATTCAATAGTGGCAGCTTTAATTAAAGCTCTGGTTTTTTTCCGTGTTGACATTTAAGTTGTACTAATTGTTAGTTTATCTAAACGCTATCATGGTTTATGTCGTTCTTAGAAGTCACTACAGCAACTTTTACTATTATTAGCTATAAACGAGAAAGTTAAGCTTCTTATAACAATTTTATTATGGTTATTGACAGTTATGGCGCAACAGTTTAGATATAAATTAGAGTAACATTAAAACTAATCAACTGGCTCAATTAGAAAATGAATGAATGGCATGGAATGTAGGCAAATGCCTGTTAATCCTGCGAAAATCTCGCCAGCACGATTATTTTCAACGTACGTGAATATAATTACCAAGCTTGGTAAGTGAGCAATTCCGTAGTTGTTTAAATATTCACACACTGCTTTTATCCAGGATTTTGTATATGGATTTCAGCATGCTATAAGTTATAGATACACAAATATAAACCTAAACGGCTCAAATGGATACCTGTCTAAAAACGATTATAGCTGTCAGTTAAAGAGCCGTATATAATGGTAAAATCTGAAATGCTTTTTTTATGAATCAACATATTTGAAAGCCGTTGTAAATAATGGGCTTTTATTTCCGCTACTGTCAAAGAATCTCATGTTTCTTAAAAGCATTTATATTATAAAAGTCTATTTATTATTTGTTACTCTCTGGAAAACATCAGTATATATTTTTGTTGAAACTGAAGCTTAAAATGTAAATTCAAGTATTGTGACCAAATAGGCTATCGACACCTGTATAGTTCTGCCTTAAATCTAATCGTTAATCTACTGAACGTGGTGTAAAGTGATGTTTTGCTAAAGTCAATACGTGATTAACACGGCGATTAACATCAAAGAAAACCAAGCAACGCCGTTCAGAATGTGGGTCTTCTAAATGGTTCGTTTTAGCGTAGGCAATATAAATAGAACTATGAATTATTAACTTTTAGCTAGCAGAACGAAAATAGCCAAACCTGTGCTTCTTGCTTCTCCTATATAATCTGCCCAACTTTTAAAATAATTAATTAACATGCACTTTATCTTACATAAATCGGGTATTAGCACTGCTGAAACTCTTTGTAAATTATTATAAAAATTTTAGATGTGGTTTACGAAAGCTACTAAATTTGTTATATATTTAAATATATGACATCTATTAAGGCAGGTACAGAATTTTATTTCCAAGTCACAAAGAAATTTTGGCGTAACCCAGTAAATACAGTTAAAAATCCGCATAAGCTAGAATTACACAGACCATGATAAGCCATATTCTGACCGAAATTTTGGGCTTAGGAGCACAAAATGTCGACATGACATAAAATTTGTAAGGGAAATATGGAACCCTAGTCGCATCGAAATCGTCTCATTTTGTGGGCCCTACAAGTTTTTAAGAAATCGGTTTGAAAAGAGGAACAACGGCTATGCTTAGTAGACGACTTCCAATACATTTCCCCCGTTTTTTACCACATATCGCAGAGGGGCTTTTCACTGCTAATGTTATTGATTGCCGGATTAAGCTTCGAATGAACGACATAAAACTTTCATTCCTACATAGTTCCCTTTTACGAGGGCGAATTTTGGCGACTTCATTTGTAAGCGAGAAAAATGAAAATGAGATTGTTTTACTGTCCGCTTTGGTTCCGTCTTTCTGAAATTCCGCCATCTCGAACGTTTTTATGGCTGAATATAAAGGGCACTAAGATGGCTGCGATACACATTTCTGCTTCACTTATTCACAATGTATTAATTTCAATTGTTCCATTGCACCATAAAATTTTACGAACAGACTCCCTCATTTTATGGCACAATATATACTGAGATAGCATTGTGAAAAGTTAGATAAATCAAAGTCTGATTACATTTTATTAATTTTGAAATAAAAAAATCGGGTCAATGCGTTTGTACTGAAATTCAGAAAGTAAGAACGGGACAAATACGTATAGAAGACAAACGATAACATAAAAATGTATTTCGTACGTTTTATATAGCCCAGCTTTGATAATTCAAACATTGCTACCACTCCAAACTAGCACAATTAGTTGCTGAAAGGTACAGACGACTATTGTAGTAAAGTGGTTGGCACTTTAGAAACTGTTGTGATGTTTATTAAACGTTGTTCTCCAATGTGAAATTAAGTCAAGTAACATACAACCGATTGTGGGAAACAATAACATTCCTTTTATTTACATTAGAACACATAAATATACAAACATATGCAAATACGTCAATATTGATTTAAATACAAATACGAACAGTGAATGTCGTGTAAACGAATACCGAAAACTAATTAATACATTAGGCTTTAAGGAAACTGACCAAATAATAGCCTCCAGAACACTTAGAGTGAATAGTCTGGTTCTTGAGACGGAATAACTTTTTTATAACAGACCTTAGAATCTGACCTTAGTCCTCGATTTGCTCAAAGTAATTCAAGTCGAAATCTGAAGAAGTACTCTTCCGAAAACCAGACTATTTACGCTTATATAGGTTGCTCGTACCATGGGAGGGATATTTCCTATCTTTTGAACACAATAGGATTGTCCATCTAAGGCTTTCTCTTTCTATTGCCGCACCAGTGGTTGAAAAAGCTTCCGCCAAAAAAGAGGATTTTCTCTTTTGCCTCGAAAAGAAATCGTTTTATAGTCTTACTGTTTGCTGTCCTAGCAATGGGTTTACTCTTCACTTTTGCCTAACTCATTGATATTCGAGTCGGCCGTTTATGGCTGTATTGTCCAGCAGGGTTGACTTTCCCTTTCGCCTGGTCTATTGCTAGTCGGTGCAAATGCTTGTACGTTTATTGCCCCTGTTCCCTGATGCAAAAAGGTACTTACGCAACCCTATCTTTTGTTGGCCGATATCCCCTGCGTTGGCGAGATGGATCATACTGTGCCAGAAATTGCATTGTGACGATAGGAAGGCTAGTTTGCATTCTTTACTCGACGATACAAATCAAACTTGACATTACAGATCTCTCTTAACTGCACGTGCACAATTGACTCTGTTTCTAGAACCGTCACATCCCGAACTTCATTTTCATTAGCTCATTTAGTAACGCACTATACATTTTACATTCCTTGGTTTATCGCCTCCTCTACACGAAAACGTTTTCAGGACGTTTGTCACAGCTGCGCTACAGTAGGAACTTTATAGTGTGTGGTCACTAGTCACGGGCTCGTACTAGGAACGTTCCCATTACATGCATGCGACCAAAGTTGGGAATGATCTTTTCTCACCGCAACGTTTCATGAAACCTGTCCGGCTACGTTCCAATGATATTATAATTACGTAGCGGCGACCATGCAACTTGGAAGCCGCGATTTGCACGAAACTTTACTATTCTTTTAGATTAGTGTCGCTTGCTTGGTTTTACTGATTTTATTGTATTTATATTTTTTGTTTCTATAAATTTTTAATTGAATACTATAAAATTATATCAGAGGGCTAAACCTGTGTTTTTACTCGATGGTCTGCGTGACGAAATTTAAAAGAATGCAAAAATAATGATCACGTGTTATACAAAATTGTATTCTGAATGAAGGTATTGGCTTTGAAATATTCAACATCATGCGAGAATGTGAGATCCTAGATGCTCAAGACTATTTTATTGTTTTTTAAAACATGGACGCAGACGCGATGGTAAATTAATTTGTGTTTTTGAAAAGACTGTCACACACTTATGTTCGAACATATTTCAAAATTTATTGTTTTTTAGTACATTACTGGTACATTGCCATTTGAGAATACAAAACGGAACATAAGAAAAAATAATCAGCTGCGAAAAATCACATCAGTTAGGTGCCCTGTAATTTTGTCGAGTCCTTTGAATTTCTCCCGTTATGGTTTCGGAAAGGGCTTTAAGAGTACGTGGTTTGTCTATGTAAACTTGAATTTTAGGTAGCCCCATAGAAAGTAGTCACAAGGGGACAGGTCTCGTGAACGAGGAGGCTACTCCACGTCCCAGGAAATGTCTTAAAAAGCCATTGTTATTCTTGATGTATGGCAAGTCGCCCCACTTTGCTGAAACCAAACTGTGTTGAAGTTAATACGTCATCTTCTTAATTCTGGCAGGAAATATTTACGCAACATGGCAAAGTAGCGATCTGTGTTAACAGACACTGCAGATTCGAGCTATGTCACACTAAACAGTTATTCTCTCGCAGTGCAGAGGTTGTTGATGCTGTTCTTGAGGGTTTTCGGGTTCCCAGCACTGAAGATTCAGTTTTTTTAATTGTCCCCGATAAAAAAAGTTGGCCTCGTTGCTCATGATCTAAATTATATCGTCTGTCAGCAATTCCAACATCGTTTCTGTGAACCTGTATCGTCCCACGAAGTCGTTTTGCCGCAGTTCTTGAACAAGCATGATCGTATACGGGTGGAAATGAAGATTCAAATGTAAGATTCTGCAAAAGTAAGATTTGCTTCAGATAATTGTCTTCAAAATTTTCAATAAAAAATTTTCAAGTTTATATGTTAATTATTGCAGAATTGTGAGGTTTAATTAAATTTTTTTCTTAATCTAATAAATAAAACATTAGACTATTCAATTTAACGTTCCAGAAAGCAAAATTAACAAAAATAAAAACCAAACCAAGACGTAAGTGCGAGCGCGTGCTAAAATTACGCAAATGTCAGACGCTAAATGCTCGCCGGTAAATACGCCTCCATTATATTCGGAACGTGGTGGTGGAAATTGCCATTTAGGTACAAGATAGCGGTTGCACATCTTAGGGAAGTATTTAAGTCATTAGCGATCAATTTTATTCTAAAAATGTTAACTGTATAGCCTGCTGGTGGCAACGGTCTACCAAAGATCGCGAAAAGATTAAAGGGTTAGTGAAAGTGTTCAGAGCGTCGCGTCGGTCGCGGCAACTATCGAAACTGCTTTAAAGTAGTTGCAATTGCGAAACCGCATTTCAGTAGCATAAATTAGTAGCCGCTATTATCGTTATCCACGTATATGTTTACAGCACTTTAAGGGCATCCCAAACGTAACTACGACCTTTACAGTACCGGTATGCTACCTACAAGTCATACACAACTACAAAATTACCATTAGTGGTAAAAACTAAGTGACAGCAACTGTCGATTTGTCACCTGAAGTTATTTATACATAAAAGTCACACATATATTGGGTTTTACACAAGAGTTACTCATTTGAGGTTCTAGTCGCGGTACTCTGATGCTATTTGGAATATTCAGGGAATTCGAAAACACCTGAGAATAACATTATTTGTAACAAAAAGTTACCATTTTGTGCATAGCAGCTCAAATATTAATATTCAAACTCTTCTTAATGTGAAACTGCAAGTGATAACTGTATATAGTGCCTAATTTCATTTATATTAAAGTAAGTGTTATCAATTCAGAATAATGTTACAAGAAAATACACATTATCGGGAAGTGATATTAGAATTATCTGATACAGCAAATATCACAACGTATTCGTTGTTTCTACTATATTATTCGATATGACCATCAAAGTTATTAAGGTGAACGGTTGTTTCAGACATACCTACGTCCAAATACTAGATGAGAAGAGTGATTACTATTTAAATGTGTCTGTTGGTATTCTTTCAACGCTTAGGGAGCATTGTCATTGCAATATCCGTAAACAAAACATATTTGCATATTCAACTGCACTAAAGCCTTAAAATGCATTAACAAACATACAAATTGCCTAATTAAAATTATTTAACAATCATCAAGTTGCTTGCCATTTTTTTTAGAAGTAGTATGCAAAATATTGGATACAAATAACATTTGTTACAGTTATGTGCCTTATTGGTACAAGAACTTTGTTATTATAAAATGGTAGGCATCCGTAAACTACTGAGGGTTGTTCGTTTAGTACACTCTACATGTGCTTTATTGCTATTATTTGACACACAAGTCTGTAACAAAATAAGTGAATAGTTAGTATATGTTGTTGAATTTTAAAGCACAAAGATCCTTGCAGTATAATTCTATACTTACACTAGCATTTGATTAAGTTTAAAATTGTGAAGTATGAATTCATATTAGGATTATGTTATATGAGTAACCAAATTTGTAAACGTCAGTGCTTTCTAAAACGTGAGTGAAGAATGATCTATAAACGTCAGTGCGACATATGCCAACAAAAAGTGTTAGAACCCAAAGGTGATTTGTGTCTCCATCAAACAATGCGGACTAACTCGTCAAAAACGTCAAAGTATAAATTCGGAAAACAGCAGGAAGGATGTCACAACCGTAGGAGCACCCAATAACAAAAAGAAGGGTTACGTAAATACCCTGGTGACCCAAATGTCCACAGCAATGACCAACCCTTGGACACAATAGAGTTGTAAATTCTTGAATATGAAAGAAGCCCATGCAATTTTATTATCGGAGGTAGCATCCCAAACTTGTCTGTCACAATAGAGCGAAGGGTGCTATTGTATCAGGAAGAATGGACGGGGCTCCTGCCATTCAAACAGTGGTTATATAAACTGGGGTAGCCTAGTTTTGGACATTAGTCGTCCCAGATCAACGCGATCGCCTCACGTATTTGTATTTTATATTTGCATTTGTGTAATATTAACGAATGTGTACGTGTGTATATTTGTTTATTTCTTTAAAGTTAAAATAAAGGAAGGTTATTGTTTTCCATAAACGTGTGTATTTTACTGAACTAAATTCTACAGTAAAAATTGCTACGCATCAAATAAATTGGCAAATAATAACCAAACGTTGTTCAGTTCCAAAATTGATTTCAGTGATATAAAGCCAAGTGCTCGCAACTCAAACATTTGAAAAATTATTCTGTTATAAATAGAACTATTGCTTTTAGCATTTTTTTCGAGTTCCCTTTGTAAAACATCTAGAACAGACTGCCCCTCTCCATGCCATTATTTCCGAAGCAACACACGTTTCACCGAAATAGCATATGCGAGGTGTTAAACCATAATGAGAAGGCGTGTTCAGCGACGGCTTTGCGCTTCTAGACATCTCCATTTCCATTTGTTTAAAATAGATTGCCGTTATGCGCTACACACTCGCATAACATGAGCATCGTTTGCAGTAGGGAGTGTCCGAACTTTGACTGATGGGTAAATAATCGGCAGGCGCTAAAGCAGCGGAGCAAAAACTTTTAAATTACACCTAGCCACATCTAATTCTATTGCCCTCACTCACCGCAAGTGGAAATGGAAGTCTTTGGCGGCGCACCCCGAGGGCGCCATCTTCAGCACACAAAGTTAATTATCGATTAACCACCATCCATTAGGAATTAATAAAGTCGGGTTTAAGAGTTTCTTAGGAAGGTGTGCTTGTCTCACTTTCAAATCGACTAATTGGACCTAATTCTTAACAAGTTGTTTGTTGATACTAAGACAATCTCGTAATAAATAATAGAAAATTATAAGCTATGTACAGACTTTCCCATGTTTGATGGAATTAATGGAAATCATAATTAATAATGCAGTTAGAAGAAATAGTTTGCACCTTATGCGGACAACTCCTTTCTATGTTTTATTTTCTGAGCTGCAGTTCTGCGCGACGTCACAAGTAGTCTGTTTTTCAAGAATTAAAAAAGAAACAAATGCACTTTAGAAACGTTTAAATGTTCATTCTTCGACTGTAGATTAGAAGTCAAAAGAAACATTATTTTTTTCATTTCACCGTCTTGGATTCAAATGTATCCACATAATGTTATGATATCAACTCAACCTTCCATTTAATCCCAGCGAACATGGATCACCATGTCCATAAATTGTTTGGGAGTTTTACTGTTTCAAAAAGTCAGTTTCCAGTACAGTAAAATTTTCGGAAAATACCCCGTCACCTTAAAAAAATTAGCCGCGGCGATTCCTCTTACCCAGTGGTTTAGGGTCATTAGACAAGTGTAAAACCAAAAAGGCATCACCCCACCCCTTGCCAAACAGCCTCCATCTTGATAACAATTGAATTTGTTTTTTCTCGCGATCCATTGGTCGCACAGAAAAAGTTATTGAACAAAAAATGTTGGAAATAAAATTCTACACATTTTTGATCCGTGCCGCGATACCTAGAAGTTGGTATTTCAAACGATAGAGGGCAACAAAGTTACCAAAAATCTGTTTCCGCCATTCTAGCTCTGTGGGGGTGTTTTTTCCGAAAATTGCGAATGTCACAGTTGTAGTGCTTGAAAATATATGCAAGAATCTCTTTTAATAATGGGATTGATTTAAATAATCTCCGACTGACAGCCCTTCAAAGTCCGCGCAGCGTGGGAAATGTACGATATATTCCGGAGCAGCGAAGTAACCATTTCTCTTTTGCGAGATAAAATCGTCACGTCACTCAAGTAGTTTCAATGTGAATAGGTTTTCACAACCGACAGAAAGTCTACACATTTTTGGTCATTGCCGCAATACCGAGAAATTGGTATAGGTAAAAGAAATGAAAATGATGGGAAAGGAGTATATGAGCCCAGACTGATATCATTTGGCTCAGATCCGTAAAGCTCTTAAATTGGCTGGTGTAATATTTATTATATAATATGATAATTGCAATTATTTGTAAATTTTGCCACAGGAATGACCAAAATTCAACAAATTGACAACTGCTTGACAACGTGCCATTTCTACAAAAATAATACATAACCTTCATAAACAGTCTATGATTCACACGTGAAATAAAAGTGTTTTAATTCACTAGAGAATTAAAAAAGTTTAATTCACTACAGAATTAAAAAAGTTACAATGAAGAACAACATATTTTTATTATCTACAAATATTTACATTCAATTATTCTTTCTCTTTGTAGTGTGTAATATTATAATTACTAAAATTTAGATCAAATCGACGATGAATGGGCAAATTTATATCTTAGTTTGGTATTTTTTAAATTTTTTATACAAAATTTCGTCAAAATTGAATAAAAACATATATACGCCACGTGAATTAAACATTTAACTCAAAGATATGAACTCACTCGCACTACGTGCTCGTGAGCTCAACATCTTTTCGTGAATAAACATATGTTTAATTCACTTGGTGTATAATATTTATTAAAGTTAGTGTTTCCCGACTACTTTTTGTATTTGTTATTGTTAAAGCTGTTATAATACTGCTAAAAACGTCTACAATTACGATGTAAAAATATTGACCAAGATGATTTTCTTTTGTGGGTACAAAATAAAGATACCGGAAAAATCTTAACTATGCCAAATGATTTGATTCTGGGCTCGTATATTGAAAGTATTTTTTTTGCATAAACCCTAATATATATTGTAGTCTACTCAAACACGTTTTCTTTTTTTGGAGCTGTTTCTTCGTCTTGGTTCGGAGCCTCGGAGTTATTATCGACCATGATAGAAATGTTGCTAAAACTTTTATTGAAAAAAGAGCTCACAACTTGTTATAAACGCAATGTGAAAAATTCTTGGAAAAAATCCGTGAATACGATTGCGAGTGCTGTTTCGTGATTGTATTCTGATTAAAAATCGATAATAGTACGAGCGATAATGGTTTTCTTTATGTTAACCAAATGGCAGACATGGCATCTCGTTAGTTATAATAAGTGCCGGATATAAATAATTTACTGCTCTCTATTTCTCCTTGCTGCGCGGACTTTGAAGGGCTGTCACTTGGAGACTATTTAAATCAATCACATTATTAAAAGAGATTCGTGTATATTTTTTCAAGCACTACAACTTTCACATTCGAAATTTTCGGAAAAAATCACCCCCACAGCGCTAGAATGGCGGAAACAGATTTTTGGTAACTTTGTCGCCTTCTACCGTTTTAAATACCAACTTCTCGGTATCACGGCTCAGATCAAAAATATGTAGAATTTTATTTCCAATATTTTTTGTTCAATAACTTTTTCTGTGCGACCAATGGATAGCGAGAAAAAATAAATTCAACTGTTATCAAGATGGCGGCTGTTTGGCAAGGGGTGGGGTGACGCTTTTTTGGTTTTACACTTGTCTAATGACCCTAAACCACTGGCAAAGAGGAATCGCCGCGGCCAATTTTTTTAAGGTAAAACGACAATTTTACTGTACTATTCATAAAATCTCAAAACCGAATTATTCTTCATTTTTGTTCTATTTATGTTTTATTGAAGTTTCGTAAATAATATTAATATTTGCAGTTCTCATGATAACAATTGTGTTATGTATACAGTGAATTTTTTTAATGGTCAACATAGCAGTTTAGTTTCTATGCCAGCATTTAACCATACAGGTCACTTCCATAATTACCAATGAAATCAATACATTAGAGCGTTTATTTTACGAGTTAACATACGAATTTGAATTAGGTACTTGCTAATAAGAAACTTTAATTTGGTTATCGGAATTTAGCTATGCAACTAAAAAGTAGATACGTAGGAACAACTTGTGTGTTGTATCTTTTCTTCAGCGGTATACATTAGGATAACTTTTAATTGCCTTTTTACCAAGTAATAATTCCTATGTTAACTCGTAAAATACACGCTCGAATCTATTGGTCTCATTTGTAGCTATGGAAGTGATCTGCATGATTAAATGGTGGCATAGAAACGAAACGCTTATGTTAACTATTAAAATAAATTTCCTGTATGGAACTATGTCAACATGTATTCTATATTACTTAACAATAATTTAATTTAAATAGAAATTTTCAATCCTTTATCTAATAGACGTGTCTGTCTGGGACGCTGTTTTGTCCGGGACGCTGTTTTGTCCGGGACGCTGTTTCAGCAGCCAAACCGTAAGAGATAGAGAAAAAAGTTATTAAAGTTATATGTTTGGAATGGTCATGTCAGGTCAGGAACCGAATTTCAGTCACGTGACACTTCCGGTTTTCGAGAAATCACAAAAAGACCGTTTTTCAAATAGAACCCGTATTAAATAAAAACTGGTTCGGCCGCCAAACGTAGCTGCGACCCTCTGCGCCTTAAATCCTCGATCGGTTAGGCAACCACTTTGACACCTTCCAGGTCTGGGTGGTTGCCTAACCGATCGAGGTTTGAAGGCGCGTTAAATGAGACATTTGTCTCACTGGACTGCTAGTTAAACAATAATAAATTAAACTCGATCCTTGTAATGAAATGATCATACAGGATTACATATTCCCTAACTAATTGAGTTATTTATCTTCTTTCTATATGAAAAATATTAAAAAAGTGAGGACAATCTCGGCGTCTCTGGACTAAAAAATGACGTTTGGAAGTAGGTGTGGCAGCTGCTGTGGAATGTTCTAGAAATCTACGCATTCTTACGATCTTATTTTGTAGATTTAGGCTGGTATCAACATGGACAATTGAGGAACAATCAAGCAAAGCCAGATAAATCCACTTTTGGGCAAAAATGAGTTAATTATTGATTCCTAATTCTTTTGGTCAGATAAATCCAATGGTAAACTTAGATTCAACCTAACTGTGTTAAATCCCCTTTAAAATCGACCTTAAAGTCAGGCAATTCAAGCAAAACCAGATAAATTAACAAAATAAAATTGCATAGGCATTTTTCAAGCAAAAAGGGATAAATCCGTCTGCCAATGTATAATTTTTATATTCCTAGCCTAACTTAAAAAAAGTTATTCAAAACATATCTACATTGAAATAAACAATTTTACATCATAAAATAATTTTTTTAATTCTCAGCTCAAGCAAAATAATATCATATCTTTCACGTACGCTATATTTTTTTTACATTTAAAAACCTGCTAATGGCACGTTTTTTACAATAATCTCCAAACTTTATAAAATGGATTTATCTGGTTTTGCTTGGTTGCTCCTCAATTATAAATATTGTATGCAGATGCGTATAAGACAACATTTTTAAATGCAAGCATGTTTAAAATATAGTTCATAATGTTACAAGATAATTGATAGAATACAATTGATTGCAAAACATTTTTTTGAAACCACGATTAATCGAAAATACAATTTTTGGGTCTAGGACAATGTATCGAACGCAATTTATCGAAACCACAATTTACTGAAATATACGAGCAACCAATAGGAAATTCGTATTTAGCAGCTGACATAGCAAAAAAAATCGTGGAAATCATTTGTTATATAGAATGGTGGGCAAAAGTATGGAAATACCTATATATCTCCTATACAATTGAAGAGATTCCGATGAAATTCAATATACTTATACAGGGTGTTTAGAAACGCTCCCTCAAAACTTATGAGGAGTATAGAGGACGTTGCAAATAAACGTTATTTTTCTAAAGGGGGTTGTGATATTCGATTTTTTTATGGGCAAGAATGTGATTACACAAAAACATGTGCTAGAAAGCCTGATTTATTCAAAAGCTTTTTTAGCTCTTTCAGTTTTCTTGTCAAACATACAGTGTGTCCCAGATCGAGTGGGATTGCATGGGCTACTTTCTTATCATTGAAGATGCAGATTTGGTTAAATAAGAAATGTTTTGGAGTTCCATATGCTGATTTATAATCGGTTTGAAAAAGTTCAAAATATCGAACCAGTCACAAGTTATAAAAAAAAACAACTAAAATCTGTCATTTTATTGTATGTCAAATATCTTCGTAAGTATAAGAGAAACGAAAAAAAGTTTCATATGAAAGTCACTGTTGTCAATAAGACCAATTTAAAATTGGTGTCGAATAAAAATTCAAGATGGCTGTTTTTGAGGTAGTCGTATCAACTTCCTTAAGTTAAATATGAGCCATATTGGATTTTTAGGTTACCGTATAGAATTTTCTATTCTCTTTTCAACAATGTAGGATAACGTATGATTGAACAAGAAATACCAGTAAAAATAATTGTTTTTATATTGTAATTAAGTAGGCTGACATGGATCCAAACAAAATTAGGTGAAATTTATTTTAGAAAATCTTTGTATGTAATTCCTATAATAGTAACATATATTAATTAAGTACTAAGTAAAGTACGTTTTTTTCCTATAAAAATTTTCAAGGTCAAATAATTTAGGGTTTATGTTGGCATAACTTCGATTCCTTTAAAAAATATATGTTGGCAAAATTTGTTTTAGTAACTTTATAGAACTAAAAATTGGTGGGAAATTTAAAATCTGGCATTAAAGTTCTATGTGTACATCAAAAGCTCTTGCTAATCTTTCGTAAACGTCTTCTTCTGGTGTGTTAAGATGCAGATCCAACAGTTCCTCTGCACACTTCACTACATTTAATTTTAAAAGATTCCGTTTTTTACGGGTATTTAGTTTCAAAAAAGAAAAACTGACAATTTAATTTTAAATGTCAAAGTGACAAAAGTCGTTTACAGAACAACCTGACGAAAATAAATTTTCTAATAATTTAAAAAAAGCAGTTTTGCCAATTTTATCTTGACCTTGAAAATTTTTATAGGAAAAAAACGTACTATACTTGAACCACAAAAACATCTTGCCATCACTTTTTAAACTTATAGTCAAGTAGGCATATCAAGTGCTACATCGTTGGATTCTACACAAAAACAGCTTTCTAATGATGGTACTTTTGACCCCCATTTCAATTTAAAAAAATAATAAAGTTGGCCGTGCTGCAGTCGTAACGATAAAAAAAAATTGGAACCACGAATATTAGTAGAAAACCGTATGTTTTACTTCTATACCAAATTTCAGAGTTCTATCTATGGCCGTATTCAAGTAATACCACTGTTTCCATACTTAATTTACGCACTGTATAGGTGTTTTCATACTTTTGCCCACCACTGTGTACAGCGTGTAAATGAACAAGTGTAGCACCCATAAAGATCAGAAAAAAGTTCTTATGAACTATTCGCCAGAAACGACTCTTAAGAAAAATACATTGATGAGTAGATTACGTTTCCGAAGCAGCACATTTTACTTTTTAGGTTCACCTTTCTCGAAAACTCCTGCTTTCAGAGATTTCACACAAGAGCATCTTTTTTAGGCGAAAAAGTCTAAACCTTCCGAATTTTAAACCAACTGATTGAAATTTCTATTGTACAAAGTTAAAGTTACAATAAAAAACATTCAGTCACCCTTCCATAAACTACCTCTTCTGAATCTTGTATCTGCTTTGTTTCAAGGTCATCTAATTGAGGATAGAAAGTAGCTTGGATATGCCAAATTACGCCAAATTACTTTTTGTGTACTGCGAGTATTTTAATTAAATAAAATTGCTGACCTTTATTATCTTCTCAAGACTATAGCTCCCTTAAAAGGCATTTTCGAAACTATATTTATAGGAACTTTTTTATTACTTTGATGTGCTATTACCCTTAAAGTTTATTACTCTTATTTATTTATATACAGAGTGTCTCAAAAAAGTAGAAGGCGCCGATTGGTCATAGATTCCTTAGACTATAATAAACCCATTAAAACTAATATACCTTAATCCACAGTCTCTCCAAGTTATAGGGCCTTGAAGTTCATTTTTACTTCCTTTTACGATAAAGGAAGTATTGGATTCACCCCAAAAATTCGAAATTGAGTTTTCAACAGATCTTCACGTTTTAGAGTCCCCTGATCCCAAAAAACATATTTTTTTTCATTGGTCTGTGTGTCTGTCTGTCTGTCTGTGTGTCTGTGTGTCTGTCTGTCTGTGAACAGAATATCTCAAAAACGAAAATCGGTATGGCGTTGAAACTTCATATATAAGTTTTGTGTACTATGTATATGAGACAGCAAGCTTTTGAAAAAAATCGCATAACCGGAAGTAGGTGTTTACTCTTGTGATTTTTCAGTTTTTTTCGATTTTTTCAAAACGGCTCTAACGATTTTTTTTAAACTTTACATTTTTATTACATTTTGAATGTGTATTGATGTGAGATAGGTGATTTTCCAGTTGAATACTTCTAAAATGGGTTTCTTTTGTTTTTTGTCTATTTTTTTTATTAACTCTTATTTTAAATAGAACACCCGGTATATTATTACATTTTTGAATTCAGCTTAAAATTCTAGAGAAAATTTGTCTCTTCAACTAACGCTCTATTTTGAACCGTTTTTGCAGAATTTGTAATTTTTGAAAATTTTTGACAAATGCTTAAAACATTTTAAATAAAATTTTTGGCTAATTATAAGATCACTGTAAAAGGAAGTTGTGTGCGTGTATCACACCAGATTTTTATTTTTATGTTAAGTTACACAAAAGTAAAAAGATCAATTTCAATTTTGGTACAAATATTTACTATTAGGTATTGCACTAACGAGAAGATTTCCGTAACAAGATTTGACTATAAGAGGCACTTTACTTATTTTACTCATTGTTTATTTCAGCAATGGAGAATTCGTTATGTTGCATATACGTAAACTTAAAAGAAAAACATTGTAAGTCACAAAGGTCATTAATTAATTTATTATTGTTGATTACCAGATCACGATCATCACCCATTGTTTTTGTGATCACGCTACTTGATGATTGACTGTTTTAATGATAACCCAAAACTTTGATAGGAATTTTAAGATAGTCGATTGCTTTTATACTTATGAACTAAGACTATATTATTTGTACGCTTTTTAATATCGTTTTAGATAATCAACACATTTAAAAAAAAATGTTGCACATAACAAAGCTAGAACTAAAAAATGATTTAAAAAATGGGTACCCCTTTCAGTAAAATATAGTTTACGAAAATCTTCTCATTAGTGCAGTACATAATAGTAAATATCGACAGTTGTGGAAGTTAACTTAAAAAATCAGTAAAGGGCTTTACTCACAATTTGCCTCGCAAGTGGACGTGGAATTTGTTGGTACTATCCGTTCCGTACCGAACTACAGTCTCGCGTCGTTACGCGGCTAATGTGATATTCTAAGTATCATACTGAATGTCATCTATTGTTTTTTGTAAACCACACATTGGTGTATCGTGTTAATAAATAGTTGTCGCATCAGTGTTATCATTTCAGTTCACCCACTAGCGCAAATAAACCTATGTTTGACTTTTCGCTCTTCGATAACTTGGCATTAACCGACATTGGAGTGGACACTGGTTTACAATCAGCCATCCCGAATCGTCGTAGGATGTCTTCGATGTGTCCCCGCTGATGGATTGTGTATCCGTCGTTTCGTTTGATAAACTCTATTCCGAGGCAACATCCGACTTCACCGAGATCTTTTATCCCAAAACTCTCAGCGAGTTTGCTTTTTATTTGTGTCACGTCTTTTGGATTCCGTGAAATCAATAAGATGTCATCGACAAAGATCACTACTATCATTAAGTCTCCCCCTGAACCTCTGACGTACACACATGAGTCGGATTTAGTCGGTGACAGCTCCAGAGCACGTAATTCGCTATCCAACCTTTCGTACCATCGTCGTCCAGCCTGCTTCAGGCCGTAGAGTGCTCTTTTAAGAAGGCACACCTTGTCGCCCTCTTGAAGGTCCTGCAGCATCTTTGCCGCCTTGTTCTTTGTGATTTTATCTTTCTCGGTCCGAACAATGTACCTCAGGGTCTCTTCAGTCATCTCCGGAACTTCCATATAGATTTTTTCAGTCAACGTACCGTTCAGGTACGCGGCAGTAATGTCGAACTGATGAATCGTCATTCCGTACTGAGACGCCAATGCCGTGGCAAGGCGAATAGAACTCAGGCGTGCAACCGGAGCGAAGGTTTCGTCATAGCCAACACCAGGGCGTTGTGAGAACCCCCGAGCGACGACTCTTGCCTTCCTCCGTTGAATCGTTCCATCTGGCCCGTACTTGTTTCTCAAAATCATCCTGCTTCCTATCACCTTTCCAGGTGATGGACGATTTACAATCACCCAGGTACCACTTTGAATGATACATTTTAACTCGGTGGCCATAGCATGGTACCACTCCCCAGCGTATGGACCTGTAACAGCTAAATCGACATCTACCTCGGCCAGTAGACCATATTCAAGAGCAGCAAGGTTTACATTTTGCATATTGTATACCTTTTTCGGTCGACCTGGAAGCCCTGTTTTCGCTTTTCGGGGTCTACCGCGGCCTCGCTTTGCAGTTACTTGAGGCTCATTGTCTTCTTCTCCAGACTGCTCGCTCTTGTCTGCATCGGTATCGAATTCATACTTGAGATCTATACCTTCAGCTTCTTCTGCTGTTATGTTTTCAGGTTCCATATCTATTGCATCGCTCGATTCAGTCGTATCACTTGATAATCGAAGTGGTGCTAATGTAACGTCCATCTCTCGATGATAGTCTCGAAGTTTGGGGTTGCCTTGGATCTCCAACGAGTATTCCAGGAATTTCACGTCGCGTGATACCTCTACTCTACGTTCTTTCGGGATCCAAAAGCGATAGCCTTTGATTTCCTCCGAGTATCCTAGGAAAACGCCCTCACGTGATCTAACTTCAAACTTTCCCTTGTCAGACAACCTATCCAAAACGAAAACTTTACAGCCAAACTCGCGAAAGTTACTCACGTCCGGTTTCTTCCCAAATCGAACTTCGTATGGTGTTTTCCCATCTAGTGATTTTGATGGACTGCGGTTTCGTATATAATTGGCAGTAGCCACTGCCTCGGCCCAAAACGCCTTTGGCAATCCGGACTGAATGAGGAGACATCTCGCCATCTCGATGAGAGTGCGATTCTTCCTCTCCGCGACGCCATTCTGTTCCGGATTGTTTGGAACTGTCAATCGCCGACGAATCCCGTGAGCGTCCAAATAATCATCAAAGAGTTTGTTCTTATATTCCGTCCCGTTATCAGACTGCAAACTCTTGATCGATGCTCCGGTCTCCTTTTCTAACAAGGTTTTGACCTTCTGGAACTCCGTGAAGACTTGATTCTTCTTAACCAGAAAACGAACATCGCACCATCTCGAACTGTCGTCAATAAATGTGACAAAGTATTTTGCCTTTCCCAACGATTCTGTCCTCATCGGGCCGCATACGTCTGAATGTACCAACTCCAGCAATTTCGTATGTCGATTTGATCGTTTTGGGAATGGAGCACGCACCATTTTTCCTTGAATACAGACATCGCAAACAAAGGTTTCATCAGCTCTAACAACGCCGATTCCCTTCATCGTCCCCTTTCGCGCAGCATCAGTAAGATCCTTCACGTTCAAGTGACCAAGGCGTTGATGCCAGAGACGAAGCTTGTTGATATCTGACAAAGTCGATGCCATACATCTGTCGTTGTTTTTTGCTTGAATGATATATAACCCGTCTACACGTCTTGCGGTTAATATTGCGTTACCTTCGTTGTTAACGATTTTTGCGGATTTTTGTTCAAAAACTACACGATACCCCTTGTCAGTGATTTTGCCCACCGACATAAGGTTTATGCGAAGATCGGGCACAAATAGTGTATTTGACAACTCTATTTGTTTAGTTACGTCTTCTTCGTGTAATTGAAACAAAACGTTTCCGCGCGCCTTGATGTCGGTCGAAGCACTGCTTGCCAAATGCAATTTTCCGCGTTGACGCTTTCTTTGCTTAAAAATTCGTTAGAATTTTTACAAATATGTGAAGAACAACCGCTGTCTAGGCACCACGATCCGTCTCCAATTGTACTGGGTACTTGGAATACATTATCAATGTCTTTACAGTTCTTTAAAGAATACGGACTCATCGACGTATAACACTGAAAGTGTTCCGCGTTTTTCGCACTTTGTGATACTTTATTGTCCTTCTGTCTGCATTCACTGACTTTGTGACCGAGCCTCTTACAGCGATAACATCTAATAGTTGATGACAAGTCTTTGCCGTTGTTGTTCTTATTTTTAAACTGTGTGTTTCTACTTTTATGAGTAAATTTACGAACCACCATAGCGTTCGGCACTTCACTATGCATTTCGCTTTTGCGCGCATCGGATTCCTCAATAATTTTTACACGTAGTGTTTCCGGCGATGGTAAATCGTCTCGAGATTCGATCGCGCAACGAAAGTTTTGAAAACTTGACGGCAAACTATAATGAAGCATTATGGCGAGTAAATCAGCATTTATATCGACGTCCATATTGTTGAGTTTATCAACTACATCGAAAAACGTACGTAACTGCTCTCGCACATCTTCGCCCTCTCGCATCCGCTGAAGAGTCAGCTGCTTTAACAGTGTTGCTTTACGCGCGGGCCCTTTCGACTGGTAAACGCTTTCGAGCTTCAGCCATACATCCCGTACAGTCTTGCATCCCGTTACATGTTTCAACTCCGCTGAACTGATCGACAAAATTATGTCAGATTTCGCCTTTTGGTCGAGGGTGATCCACTGCTGTTGTGCTTGAATTGATGTGGCATCCGCCTCCACAACCTCTGGTTTCACTCTTGTGCCGTTGACGAACTCCCATGCGTCGTTTTTAACGAGAAGAGCTTCCATATGCATCCGCCATGTATCATAATTTTCTCTGTTGAGAGTTTCAATTCTCGCAGTACCTGCGGCATTCATGTTGACTTTTTGAGAATGACGTATGTCACCAAAAAATGATTTCAGGAATGCAGTTCAAGTAAATTCAGGCCGCGATTTCGTTATCTTCAGTTCACACCGTTAGCTGGGCCCATAACCTATGAGGATTATTTTCGCTAGTGGGTGAACTGAAATGATAACACTGATGCAACAACTATTTATTAACACGATACGCCAATGTGTGGTTTACAAAAAACAATAGATGACATTCAGTATGATACTTAGAATATCACATTAGCCGCGTAACGACGCGAGACTGTAGTTCGGTACGGAACGGACATTAATCGCGGTCGAATTCGAAAGGTAGGCGGCTGCGAATGCAATTCAAAGGTTTGACGGAATATTGCAAGCACATCGTCCAGACCGACAGATGGAATTGAGAAAACTTTTTTCGTCATCTAGGGATCCTGAAACGTGAAGATTTGAGGAAATTTCGGAAGGTTCTTTTTTCGCGATTCCAATACTTTCTTCGTTTTTTACACGAGGGAATAAAAAATTGAATTTACGTATTCTTCGCATGACGAGCCCCCCCCCCGCGCTTACGTAATTGTAGATATGATACAGTTTATCGCATTAAAAAACAGCTCTTTGAAGAATCGCTGATAGCGCGCACACATCAGAAAAATTTTGCTATTTACTACAAATTGAAAATGTAACTCAAATTCGGGAAAAAACACAAAACAAATGAAATGTAAACTACTAACGATGGTGTACTAGTTCTAAAATTACCATAAACGGAAGTTTATAAACTAACGGTTGTTTACTAATTTTAAAATCTGGTGTGATACACTCACACAACTTCCTTTTACAGTGATCTTATAATTAGTCAAAAATTTAATTTTTAATTTTTAAGCATTTGTCAAAAATTTTCAAAAATTACGAATTCTACAAAAACGGTACAAAATAGAGCGTTAGTTGAAGAGACAAATTTTCTCTAAAATCTTAAGCAGAATTCAAAAATGTAATAATATACCGGGTGTTCTATTTAAAATAGGAGTTAATAAAAAAAATAGAAAAAAAAACAAAAGAAACCCACTTTAGAAGTTTTCAACTGGAAAATCACCTATCTCACGTCAATGCACATTAAAAATGTAATAAAAATGTAAAGTTTGAAAAAAATCGTTAGAGCCGTTTTTGAAAAAATCGAAAAAAACTGAAAAATCACAAGAGTAAACACCTACTTCCGGTTATGCGATTTTCTTCAAAAGCTTGCTGTCTCATCTACATAGTACACAAAACTTATATATGAAGTTTCAATGCCATACCTCTTTTCGTTTTTGAGATATTCTGTTCACAGACAGACAGACAGACACACAGACAGACAGACACACAGACACACAGACCAATGAAAAAAAATATGTTTTTTGGGATCAGGGGACTCTAAAACGTGAAGATTTGTTGAAAACTCAATTTCGAATTTTTGGGGTGAATCCAATACTTCCTTTATCGTAAAAGGAAGTAAAAATTACAATAAAATTCAAAATTTATGATTAGCATAACTAACATAATTCGATAAGCCATATTCGTCAACCCTGAGAAGCGCAAGTTGCAGCGCTAAGTACACAAACGGTTCGAACAAAGGGAAAACCTGCCTTAAGCAGCTGCTACTTGCGATGGAAGATCGAAAGGGCCAACTCGTGGTTACACCTGTTCCGTTTTTTCCAGTACCGAATCTACGATCTAACTGGCCGCAGAAATTGCGACGTGCGGCAGCCGTATAGTTACGGCTGATAGCAGGACAATCGTGAGATTACGCGCAGAAAGAACTTTAAAGATAAGGAATAAAGAGCGAAGCAAAAAGACCTGAAAATAAATTTCACAAGATTAGTGATAATATTTTCATGTTTTAGATGTCGGCTGTTTTACTTCCAAAACACTAACAAATCCTGAATTAAACAGAACGGGTGCAGTAGATCACCAAACCAGTAAAAACACATCTGCACTGGATTATCGACGATTTTTCGGGATAAATCCGCACACAAAGCGTTACCAAAAGAAGCCCGGAACAAACACGTTGTTATACTTCGGAAGTAAAAGTAAGGCTCCTAAAAATTTCTAAAAAGAAAATGAAAACCAGAAAATAGCACCACGTTGAAGCTTCATACGAAAAGTTTTCGAATGAAAGAAACGCCAATTGCAAATTACCGAAAATTATATAGGCAACCTGGAATACACGACGCCGAATTCAGAGCCATAATAGTGGCAAATCAGAAATAGCATTTTCGAAGCGTTACAATAAATGATTTCTATTATATTTTTCATATAGTATACATGCACATGTTTTATTAAATTTTACGGATATTATGATCATCAGAGGATTAGAAAGCTGTATGTATGTATGTATGTATAATCGATATCCTCGTTTTTACTTTGCGGTGCTTTATGCGCTGGTAACTGGCGGTACAATGCTCAACTTGCCCCGGATTCGCAATACAGAGTTGGAGCATGCCTTTGGTGCTTGCGCGGTAACCATTGTGTGAGGTGTGTTTCTTGGTGATGTGTTGACCTTGTCACTCTATCTCTTAGGTCTGTGGTCCTGAGTAGAGCACAGTTAATTTGGTGCTCAACTGTGAATGGTCTCACCCAGCCCGATTCCTATCGCCAAGGCTGCGGAAAAATTCCGACCCCCGCGGGATTCGAACCGAAGACTTGCTTAATACAAGTCTGGCGCTTACCCAACTGCGCCACGCGGGTAAAAAAGCTGTAGTGAAATATATTATAAAAAAAGTTTATATACATATATGGAGGTGTCACATAAATTATAAGACCTATTTTGTTGTGGCTTCGTATTGTAAATACATTTATAATAATCAGTAAACTTGATCTGACATTTATTTACTCACAGTGTCGAAATTATAGAATAGGCATTCTTAAAAAGATTGACCGATACGATTATTTAGTTACTACCTAGAGAGAATATTGGTTTTAAAATGGGGGCGTGTATCGATCCCATAAAGAATGCACAACATATAGCATTTTAGTCTTTGTAATACATATCAGCTAAAGCAATAAACTTTAAATTTAAAAAAAATCATCAACATTCTGTCTATGAGATAGGGGAGTTTATCGGTTAACCTCGTCTTGCAAAGTCTGCTTGGATCGATGGGTTAAGTCGTATGTTAGTTGCAACAGATAAATAAGGAATATTGCAGCATACATAAATCTCTCCATTTAAGATTTCCCTGATTATTTCTCTTGGCAATAAATTATGGCTGTAGGTATTGCTTACAAAACCTAGAGAAATCTGCTGCGTCGTGGGCAGTTGCACTGCCAGCTATGTTTGATAAATTAATAACAATGGACACTAAATAAAGTACCCGCTTAGTTTTCCAATGCAAATGCCTATAATTATGATAATAACATACCTGTGATTTTAAATATGAGCTCGATCGCGAGCGTATCTAACTCAAGTCGTTAATTTCCAAGTTATGGACTGCATTAACTTGCATCTCATTTCAGAGAACTTAAGATCGCACTTAATGCGCACGGAGAGGTCGTTTGTATGCAGCCGTGTTAGATTTTTGCTGAAAGTCCAATTATATGCAGCCGACCATGTAATTATATGCGTGAATAACTGTAATATACTCACGTTCGCGATATGTATGCAGATTTCGTACCCAGATAGGCACTTAATATTGCTTTCTTAATTTAATATAATGATTTTAATTACGGCTTAATCAACTTTTGCTGGTGCTGACACCTACATTAATTTATTACCTATAGGTGCGTGTATATGCAAACTAAACTTTGCGTGCCAATAAGACCTACGCTTTAATTTTAACTCTAAAGGTAAAGGTTAGTAGCTAATTTAGCCAGACTAAAACGGCGCATCCAGTATTTTAACAAACAATCTCTTATGAAACTAAGAAAGTGAAAGAAAAAATTATTAGACAGCCCAGGCTTCTAATTAAAATTCAGTATTAAACTCTATGATTTTGATATTTCAATTGCGATTTAAAAAAATGCGAGTTTGTACAAAACTAATAAATCTGTAACAAAATTCCACAACTATACTGTTGTATTATACATCGGTGCTATATACTAAGCCGTCGCTCATTTACCGAAGGGGTAATAGTAAATTTAGTTCAGGCACTAAACTTGAGAGTGATACAGCCTGATAATAGTATATTATTCAGTAACTGCATAATGACTATTCTTACGAGATAAATACTTTGCTTTTTCTACTGCTACTAAATAATTTCTTTTTTTCTATAGCACATGTTAAAGTGTGCTTTTATCAACTCAAAACAAAAGGTCAAGTTTTACTTTAACAGCAAGGGTAGATAAAGTAGCACTTTAACATCAAGGATAGATAAAGTAATTTAATTTTCTAACTTTTGTTTAAATTAAATATGACAGCTTCGTATTATCGTAGCAACCCAATCTAGCTACTGACATTTTGAAATGTCATTATTTTCTTTTGAAATTGTTAAATTTCTTGCTATAGAAAAAAATATTGTATTATACACGACGATAAAGTTATTTCTATCCACTCTTGAATCATTAACGTCTCGACTTCGTCTCGACGTTAAACGATTCACTCGTGGATAAAATTTAACTTTATCGTCTTGTATAATAAATTACTATTTATTACATATTTTTTTATGGCAGTTTGGATTTATCAGAGCCTACTGATTTATGCTTCACCTTTATGGTTTACTGAGCAACAATGAAGAGCTCGGCATATGACTGGTTGGCAACAGTTGAATAATAAAGAAAGATTATTCCATTGCTAAAGCATTGATAACTTTCTCAATTAAAAACGCATTAATATTGTAAAAAGGTATTACTTAATATAGGTAGAAAAACATTTTTATCTCAGTAGCGCGGAAAAGCGTTTACAATATTAGCGATTTAGAAGTTCGCAATAATATTAATGCTTAGTTAATATATGATTAATTCAAAAAGATAATAGTAGTACCGGGTATCCACACTAGCGACCCTGAAACGTGAAGATTTGAAGAAATTTCGGAAGATGATATTTTCGAGATTACAATACTTCCTCCGTCTTTTAGACGAAGAAAGGAGAAAGCTGAAATTAATTGGGAAGTATAATAGCAGGAGATGAACATACATAGTGAAATTGTTACAACAACAAGAATGGAGTACATAACCAGATATGAAACACCGAAAGCAAGCAATAAAATAACGGGATGCAAACAAACGGAAGGAAGAACAAGAGGAAAACTAAGAATCACGTGGTTCGATAGTGTAGCAAATAACCTAGTAAGAATAGAAGTGGGAAATTGGAAGTATTTATGTAAAAACCCGTAAGAATGCACAGAATTAGTGAAAGCAGCAAAATCGCATAATAGTATATTATTATATGAGCGATTATGACAGCCATTATTCACGAAGTTGACATTTGCGCCACAAGCCGAAGGCGCGTGGCGCAAGTCATCTGAGTGAATAATGGCCATAATCGCGAATATAATACGATATTTTATCTACTCCTATGCAATAGGAGCCTTGTATTCATATTTCAGAATTATGACATTTGTGACAGCTGTTAACTTCAAAAGTCATTTAATAATAAGAATGAATTTTGTGATTGGCTACAACCTATTGAATAATGAAAATGGAATTTTCTGATTGGTTGCAATTTGCAAACTATTGAATAATGAAAATAGAATTTTATGATTGGCTGCAAACCGTGAATTATGAAACATAATTCATGGCCATTGTGCAGTAGGAGTAGATAAAAGTATGTAATTTAACAACAGGAAAAAGACATATCTATCTCATGAAGCAGATATCAAGCATTTTTGTGCTGCGGAAATAAAACGCTTAAAAAGAAGACGAAACAGTTTTTACAATAAGCAACAACGTTGAAAATAATTATTAGTACACCCAGTTATGCTGCCGGTATAACACAAACACTATTTGTTGGACGAAGACGATATTTTACATTCATATTATATGTCTATCTTGCGTGAACCCGAGAAAATGTCGGAAAATTATATACAGGTTGAGCATATTTAAAAAATAAAGCTTTATCTATTTTGCTTTAACTGAGGAATAGATAGTGATAATAATTTGGACATAGCTCTGCCTTTACCCCGGACAAAAATGGAACCCAACAGATACAGGGTTACTGTAAAAAACAAAAATGGGCAGTAATACGCCTGTTGAACGTTATGCAGCAGCATTGCGGCGACACGAGGACCAGCACCTTGGCAGGAGAAGATCGATGTTTGCGCCATGCGCGGCCTGATTGCTTCTCGTTGAAATCGGACAGGGTTTGAATCCCATCTGAAATACATTTTTTATTTATTAATTGATGTAATTTGCATTACAAAGTGTTTCCTTTTATTGTTTCAGTATTATTAGAACCGTTAGGATATTTGGTGTAGTTCCCTTGGTTTTTCAAAATATTTAATGCCACAACTTCCACTTGCGAGGAAAGTTTTCAGTGAAGCTCCTTACAGATTTTCAAGTATGACACAGGTGCACTCAAGTACACATTTCATTTAATACCCGCAGTAGAAACTTATTATAACTATATCCTACAAGTTATTGCACAAGAGGAATCTACAAATGTTTAACATTTCAAGTATCTACACTACCTAGTCTCTTACATAGTTAAAATTTTCACAATGTGCCGAATTGACTTAAAATTAATTTTTTTACGACTACTACTGAAAGTATGACATTTTATATATCAGCTGTTTACTCTTAAAAGTAAACAGCGAGTAGTGAATTTAGAATTTTAAACAAGAAGTGAGGTTATAAAGTTATTCTAATTACTTCTTTCGTTCGAGATAATAAAGTAAAATGTGTACTATTATAATTACCTTTGAAAACTAACTTTGACAGCTACCGACTGCAGAAACAGTCACCTGCTCCGTCACGGACATCTCTTTACTATGATATAAATTATAATTGTCATAAATGTAAACATTGGTTAAATCGACATTTATGGATTAATAACAATAAATTTAAGGCCGTAGAAAAGATATTGTGTGCAAACTCGTGCTAAAAGTGTTTTTCTTCAAACGGCAGTAAAATGTGACATTATACTGCTTGATTGATGATGCTAAACTGTCACTTCATTGCCATGTCATCTAAATCACTTTAACTGCCGCTACGAGAGCAAGTAATTTTCTTCGAATTTTGTCCACGAAGTTGTAAATAATTGGTTATAAAAACCTTTGAAGAAAGAATACTATATTTTAGTCCGAGCAAAAGTATCTTTATCTACGACCACTACTAAAAGTAGGCCTTTTAGCGCTACCTTGTTTCACTAAAAGTGACGTTTTATAGTTTACCGTGGTTACAGAAATCAGCTGTTTACTTTTAGCACATGGGCTAAAAGTGAAGGGAGGTTATAAAACTACAATTTCGAACTGGAAGTGAAGTTGTAAAGTTATTCTAGTTGCTTTTTGCGTTACAGGTAAAGTGTTTTTGAAATATTTAAAGCATTATGTAATGAATACAGTCAGATGTGGAGTATCAATAATTACATTTCGTAACTCACCTTGACAGTACTGGCGTTGCAAACAATCGCCCGCGCGGCGTGGCCTACTGTTTATTATGACATAAATTAAAAGTGTCGCAGATGCAAACCTTTGTTAAATCGATATTTATGGATTTATAACAGTAAAATTAAGGTCGTAGATAAAATAGTGTATGCAACGCGTGCTAAAAGTCGTTTATGCACGAGACATGTTATGAAACTTAGCTTTCGGCTTCGTTTCATAATTTTCATGTCTAGTGTATAAACGTCGACTTTTAGCACTTGTTGCATAAATAGCTATTATGTGGCTCGGCTGTACTTATCTAGCCCGTCCAGCCACGCCACATAAAGTATAACTTTTGCTTCTAATAACATAATATACTATTATGCACGAGACACGAAAATTATGAGTTTCATAGTTTTCGTGTCTCGTGTATAAACATCCACTTTTAGCACTTGTTGCACAAATAGCTATTTCTGTATTTTTAAATATTTTCTATTTGTTTTTACAAATGTAGTTATTAATGTGGTAAAGTATTAGTCAATAAATGTAGCAGATTCTAACAGAATTTCACATATGGATTTGAAAGGGGAAGCACACACAAGAAATATATAAGACATAAGGGATTATATCAATGTTGTACGAAGATTTTTATTACTCGCGAATAAAAAATTATAAGAAAAGATATCGACTGACCGCCAAAAGTCGGAATCAGATGTGAGTTTTTTGTTTTGGAAGTACAAAAAAAGTTTTTACAACAATAAATTGTGCTTGTCTAAAAGACTATTTAGCCCGTATGATATATAGCGAGTGATTTTTACTTATTTAGAAAATGACGTTTTTCGAAATTGTCATAATCCAAAAAGTGCTATTTTTCGGAAATTAAATGCGATTTCCAAGAGATATATTGAGAGGTCAGAAAACGCCTATTTTCCTTTACCTTCTCAAAAGTTAATTTTTTGAAAACTAATACAAAATGTTTTACATTTACATGATCTAAATCGGTTGTCAAAGTCACCGTTTTTTGTTCACTGGATGTAAAAGTCGTTTATGACCTAAATCGGTTGTCAAAGTGACTGTTTTTTGTTCACTGGATGTAAAAGTGTCTTACAATCTAGAACAAAAAAGACTTTTACGTTCAGCATTTTTTGATTAAAGAAGAGGTCACAATGTAGACAAAATTTCTTTGAGTTTCCGCTAATGTGGAGCTGTGCAGTTTTCGAAAAAACGTTGTTTGATACTTTATTTCGAAATTCTTTAGCATTCTCAAATGTTTTTTGCTCGCGATGCTCGCAAAAAAAAAACTCATTCACGAATGCAAAAGTAGCATTTCGCAATCTAGAATCAAAATAACTATTTTAAATTTTTAGAATATTTTTCAAAATTTCGCATACCAATACTTAACTTAAAAATTACATTTTCTTTAGGTGAATACTTTAAAAATTTAGAAATCATAATACAAAATGTTCGCATAATTTTTACGTTTTTGATGCAAAACGCTTTTTAGGAGAAATATTTTTCAGTGATAATTAATATCTATTTAAATCTTCTAAAAACTCTAATCTATCTCTCTTAATAAATTACAGTTACAAAAATCCTGTAAAAGTTCTTTTACAGTTGTCTAAATGAGGAGATTTTTCTTTATCCAGTTTACAGGGTTTTTATAACAGTAATTTATTACAGGTCTAGATTAGAGCTTTTAGAAGCCATTTAAATAGATATCAATTATAATTCAAAAATATTTCTCCTAAAAAGCGCCTTGCATAAAAAACGTTATAATTATGCGAACATATAAAATTGAAAGGTGTAATTTACATTTTATATAATTTTTTCCGATTATAAATCTTTATGGTCTTCACATAAAAAAATTAATTTGAAAATTAAGTCTTGGCATGTGATATTTTGAAAAATATTAAAACAATGTAAAAATTAAATTTTTGCGAAAGTTAAAGGAAAATAGGTGTTTTCTGACCCTGAAATTGTTCAGTTAGCTAAAACTAACACACTCTAAAAATAAATAATTGAAATCTTACTTAATTTCCGAAAAATAGCACTTTTTGGATTTTAACAATTTCGAAAAACGCCATTTTCTGAATAAGTAAAAATCACTCGGTATATATGACAGATACTAACTAGGTTTTTAGACAAGCACAAATTATTGTCGTAAAGTGTTTCTGAAAAATAAAAAATAAAATTTGTCTGATATGATGCCGACTTTTTGGCGGTCACTGTATAAATAGTAACTTAAAATATGGTCAACACTAATACTGTCAGTATTATTATGGGCGACAGAACACATTTGTTTTTTAATGAAGAATTAACAGATAATATTTAGATTTATGGCGAAGTTCTTAAAACTAGCTTAAAGCTAGCCTCGAAGAGCAAATTTAAATTCTGCGGATCAATCTTCTACTACCAGTTCTAGAAGATTGTCAAGAAGGTTTAATATTACACATTACGCAAACAGCAATTATACCCGTATCACTCTACACCTGTGTAAGATTTACGACCCCCAGGTTTTGGCAAACTTATAAACTTCCATTGACGGTTAATTGCTGAATCTACACGTGATCCTAAACTTAAAAACAAAATTCTGGTTACAGATGAATCTTGTTTTACCAAGAGATGACTAGTAAGTTTTTGAAACACTCATGTTTACACATTTGAAAATCCATGCTCTGTTGCTACTAATTATTATCAAGATACATTTTCGATGTGGACTGCTTGTTGATAACTTTATCGCTTCTTATGTTTTACCTTCTAGATTTAAGGGTGTAGTCTATTTAAATTTTCTTCTGAACATCTTGTAGGATCTTTGGACGACGTTTCTGTTCAACTTAGTCTGAAAATGTGTTATATGTATGACGCAAGCCAACCATTTAAATACCACTTACAACGGCAGATAGATTGGTCGTAATGGCTTTGTACCATGGATCAGCCGACCTCACCCCCTTGGAATACTTTGTTTGGGGGTACATTAAATCAATTGTGTATTCGTCTCGAGCCCACACTGTAGATGAATTAAAAAATAGCACAACTGAAGCTTGTGAAACTCTCAAACAAAATCCTGAACAGATAAGACGTGCTCGTGAAACATGAATTCGACGTGCTGAATGCTGTAAAGTAGAAGGAAAGGGCACTTCGGAATGCAGCGTCATTATTTTTATATTTTTTACTGTAGAACTACGCTCATATATTATATCTAAACTAAACAAACAAAAAACCAGTCTACTAAATGATAAATGTTTTAAATACGAATTACTTCATTTTTTTATCAAGGATGCATTTGAAAGGAATGATTTTAGGACATATTGTTATTAGCGTTTTTTCGTTTCTGTAGAATAACGCCCTTATTTATTCCGTGTAAATTTGAAAAACCCTATATAAAATAGCTGATGGTAAAAAATGCGATAACATGGTTTCCCAGAACTTAATATTTCAACTATTTTACTGTATTATGAATCGTAAACGCCCGTTTCCTGAGCTCTGATTCTACGGGTAAAGAGCAGTAAAAAATTTACGGGCTGGTCAGAGCCCGTTATAAATTTTTACCGATCAATGTTTGGTAAAACAATATGTTTACGATTGAAAATACTATTAAACATTGTATAAAACTCGACAGTTATTAGAACTTTACTGGCTCGCACGGATAACATGCTCGCTTCGCTCGCTCGTTAACTATCGTGCTAGCCCGTAATGTTCCAAGTAACGGTCTTGTAATGTAAATTACTATAAAGAATGAAGACTACTGTGCACAATTTTGTATATCATTGCGAGGTTGCTTTGTAGTAACGATAATGATTTTCCATCAAGGTTGAATAAAACGCCCTCGCTGCATATAACATTTGTGAAACTCCATTTTCATAGTTCGCTAAACAACTACATACGAAGGGCCCAGCGACACAAATTTATTACGAAGAATAGTGTGCGTTCAATTGAAATCTGTCACTCGACGCCATATATCTCCATATCCAGCCTCGAAACAAATTTTATCGTATCCATCTTCTGTAAATTTATATCACTCGATACTTCTGAGCCATGCATTGCTCTTTTATTGATAAAGCAGGAAAAAGGAATAAATGCCGCTTTTCTGCTTCTGATAGCTTGTCACTCACTGGGTCCCATCAAATTTTGAGTTAGATTGAATGCATGTCCTCACATATATGGCATGTGCTTAAGCTTCTGTTTTGTTGCTTAAAATACATTGCATTTTTGAAATGGTTGTCTGAAATAAATTTACGTAGAGAAATTTATTTTGAAACGGCAACATGTTTTTTTACTAACGTCGTTCATGAACTATGATGTCACATATGCAGCAGCAATCGTGTTTTATGCTAGAATGCTACACTCGAGTACATGATAGATATTCTACCATCAAGAGAAATATTCCGAAATGCTGAGTATGCAGTTTACTGCTTTCCGGAATAGTCGCAAAATATAGGTCCTTGGAATATAGCCAACATTTATTTAATATTTATCATTTCATAGCCCCTTACGTCCATTATCTGTCAAGGGTTATTTGATTCTTTTCTCCCATATGACTCGGATTGTTTTATTTTCTTAGAAGCGCATCACTCTTTCATGTCGCTTTTTATATCAAACTCAGTAAGGTAGTTTAGGAACAGGGAATGTTACTGTACGTGCATCCAATGCACTTAATAAATAATGGATTGTAACAATTTTAATTAGTTAAGTATTTTATGGCCGCTTTTTATATGTGTAGGTAATTCTTCCTGGTTATTGCTTTTGTATCATTTTGCACATCCTCTGTGTACATATTTACATCAAAGAAGTCGACGACGGGCGTTGCTTCCTGTCGCCCAAACTCCAATTGTTTTCGTCTTCATTCATCAATATCCAAATTTATTATCCCCGTTGTTAGCTTCAATGTTATGCTTCTCCTGTTTGTTACTATTTTCGTATCCATTTCAGAATTACTTCAGGCGTTCTTTTATTTTCGTTTAACAAGGTGTCTGTATCAAACAAGCTACATAAAAGAATATTTTTCTCATGTAACAATATCGTTTCGTTATAAAACTCTATGTTGAAAATGTAAAAGTATTTAAAAAAATTTAAGTAGTTACGATGTTCTGTAATTTACGTCTACGGTAAAATATATATTAACATTTTTATGTTATTATGTTCACTTTATATTGAAATGCTTATCTAAAATTATTTGACATTTGGATTTATTGCGTACATAATTATAGATGCTTTATCGATAATGCTTACTTTTGTAATATAGCGCACTTATTTACGATTTGAACCTAATTTTTTAATAATTACTGAGATACTAGTAAAAGTGTAAACATAAATCAATTACTGTATACTTACGTACAGCTTCAACAACTGAGCATTGACGATAACTGTTTGCAATAATGTTTATTTCAGAGAGTAGAAGGTGCTGGATATTTTAGTATTTAAACAATTTTAATACTAAATCCATATCAAATTATTTAATTTCAAAATATTTTAAATTTAAAATTTATGAAACTGGCAAATTTGGAAACCGCAACTGTAACTTTCCTTTCTTGAGAATTAATTTCTTGCATTTCATTAATAATTAGATCATAGATGTAGTGCTTGAACAACAATTATGCTAGTAATCCAACCGCCAACAGCAACCAATTCCAATTAATCCCGTCTGTGATTGACACTTTATCACGAGGAAACAACGAGAAAACTTGAACTATTCACAGTATCTGTCAGAGTTAACGTTAACAAGGGTTATTGGCGTTTGCTTTGAGGGCATTATTCGATTAATTCATCGATGAAAATAATTATTAGTTACAAGCATATTGTTATAATGAAACATTCCCAACTCCTAACTTAAACTAGAAAATTAAAGACAACTACTATAATGATCTGCCCAATTGCAATCTAATATACGCAACAAAAAATACTACATTAAAATTGTCAAGCAAACACGCTGGCAGAAATACGAGGTGCTAAAGAAATCGCCGTGGTAATTTTAATTGAGCAAACGGAAATGTGTATTTTTCCCGAAACGCTTCTTTGTTAATATTTAAATTTTTTTAGTGTGTTAAAATTCCCAAAACTTTTGCAGCGCTATTGATATTTAGTCACCATTTCTTAATTAGTTTTGAATACATTAGTAGCAATATAACCATTTTTAAAAATAAAGTTGAAAGCCAAAGTTATATAAATTCTGTGTTAGCATATCTTTCCCTGTAGTAGGAGTAAACAAGCAGGCGTATGTGCAAGTATTTGTGCAAATGCTGAGGAAACTCAGCAAACCGACAACTGAATATATATTCCTGCTTCATTGAAAGCTATCCAAATTTATCAACGTGAAATCTGCAACGTTTGATATTTATTTAGAGCTTTAAGGTCTTAATGAAACATTCGATGGAGA
This sequence comes from Agriotes lineatus, assembly GCA_940337035.1. Classification (NCBI taxonomy): domain Eukaryota; kingdom Metazoa; phylum Arthropoda; class Insecta; order Coleoptera; family Elateridae; genus Agriotes; species Agriotes lineatus. The sequence goes on along the minus strand of CALNHX010000612.1, from coordinate 21,866 downwards.
TATAATTTATCTCTGCCTAGAGTACTCATTGGTTAAATAAACACACATTACTGGGAAAAGGAATACTGGTTAATGTTTTCAAGTATTAAACACTCATTACCGAAGGCTTTCGGTATGCTAATATTTCAATGTGAGCTTGTATGAGCGTGAACTGTCAAAATGTAATTCATAGACCACGTTATTGCAAACAGGTCTATAGTCCCAAGACACATCATGGCCGTAAGGACCTCAATTTTCCAAATGCGGACAGCGACAACAGTCTAGTTGAACGTAAATTAAGGTTAACAAACTTCGTAAATAAAATCAGACGCTCCAATCAGTATAGAGAAAATAAATATAGAAAGCTTGAGCAACCAGACCAGCAGAAAACTGTAAAAATAGGCTGGACCAGAAGATAGAGAGAAATAAAATTAATGACGAAGGAGGTGTGGAAGCGAAAACATAAAGGGTAATAAATATAATGAAAGCAAAGCTCGAAGTCTGTCAAAGCTGAGAAACTAAAAGAAGGAAGCTTGTAGGATATACCAAACAACAACGATGCAGGAAGATTATAGAGACAAAAACTCTACATAGTGCTAATGCCAGAATGCGCAGAATAAAAGAATACTTCGAACGATTAACATGTGAAATGGAGCGAGAGTTAATAAGGACACAGACGAAGGTCTCGAATTATGTCACGATAGATCTATGACTAACGCTATATTTGTTATTCGACAAATGTGGGAAAAGTTCATAAAACTTTACACCGCAGGTTTTATGCGTTTCGTCGATCTCACGTAAATAAGGACAAGGCAGCGGTTCTTAAGGTTACTTAAAAATCCTAATAATTAATACAAAATTGGTGCCAGTCGTTATACACAACCTAATCACAAATCTAGCTACCAAAACAAATTATCACCTACCTTGGATGACTCTTACTTCAACCTAAGTCTTCAAAAAGAAAGGAGCAGATTCATGAATAGTCGTAGCGCAAATACTCAAAGAAAATATAAAGCAGTAACAGTAAATAGACTTTTAATATTCAAACAATGTAGCAATTACCAATCGTAATTTATGAAATAATATTATTAAAACAATTCAGGTAAAACCTGGCGCTTTACTGTGCAAATATTAATTACATTTTTAATCAAACACAATAAAATGACACAAGTAAAACTCAACATCACATATGTGGCAAAAACAACAAATTACAAGCGTTTACGTCAGCAAAAAATTGACATCTGGATGCTATGCAACCATCTAGCTAATTTTATGAAACCTAAATTTAGCTTACTTCGACCAGCATAAAACTGTATAAGTTGGAATTACTGTGAGCCAGGTGCCCTAGGACACACTACGAGAGTTTTTTTACAGGGCACATACACAATTTTAGCTATACCTACGTGAAAACGTCATCGATTGTTGATACATCTACGTATTACACTAACAAGTGGGGTTTATTCTATTCGAAGGCCTTCGCATTAAAAATAAGCTATGCTGTAGTGGCAAACGCTCTTTAGCGACATAAACAACTCTGAAATTTAAGTTGCATGTACTTACTGCTTTTACTCGGCATTCCTGGAGAAATTATCTGCCCGGTCGTGGACCCGAAATGCGAGCTGTCGGCGTACGGGAAAATCCCACTACAGTCGCTGTTAGCACTTCATGCCTAGAGACCAGACCATTACGTTTTGAGTGTGACAGCAATAGGCCAGAGATGGAAATCGGTCTCACGTGCGTTTCGGAAGGACGCCGCCGAGCGTACGTCTCAATTGTTAACAGAAACAAAATTACGGGTAGAATATAGCCCACTAGATTAAGGCATTCAAATCCCACAGGAGACTTGTTTGCGTCCGCGGATACAGCCGCCTTCGACAAAGGTTTGCAATTGAAGAACGCACTGAAGCAATGAAAGCTGATCGTTTACCAAAAGTAGCATGAGATAATACACCATAAGGCAAAATTCGCGTTAGACGCCCCCCCCCCCCCCAAACGATGGAAGTAGAGCTGATTGTCCACTTCCGTAGAGACACCGTAAAACCATACATACATATAAGTTACTGGTACAGAAAAATAGGTTTGGCTTAAATGAAGGAACAATAAGAAGAAGCTAGAGCATTTGATGAAAAACATAAATGTAACTATGATAATAATTGTTGCAATAATAAATGCTCGTTTTATTATGATTACGGGGACTTAGTGCACGTGTCATCATGCAACGAACCACTTCCAGAATTCTACCTTGTCGTTGTTGAGATAGAATAAGACAAAGTAATTTTCCTAAGGTTCTTCATCAGGAATGAAACAATAAAGCACGAACTCAATGTATTAACCACATCCGAGGCGAATTTTACTGAACGTTCAGTGTACGCATTAATTCGTCCTTGGGTGAAGAGAGAAACTTTGACACCTTGGTCGGGGTTTTAATCATAATCCTGAGGTATTTTCGTCGAAGAAACTTTCCTAACGATCGGTGACTTGGTGGATATATGATAGAAAGCTACTGTTATGAGAGAATCAGTTCTTGAGGTTTGGGTGGCTGGATGATATAGATGGATGGATGAAGATAGCAATAAATGGCGGACTACATATCCCTAATAAGTTAACTTTTGTTTCTAAGAGATTTACAAATGTAATTTAATTCAACGTGAATACTATCGGTTTAAGATATGGAAACATAAAGGTGTACAAGCGAAGTGGCGACGGACATTTTCTGTGTTAGATGGTGATGGAAATCGGGATATCGGTCAGCCTGTGCAGGGTTTGCAATTAATATATTGAGTAAGTTATGTTCTTTTAATTTAATATAATTAATTGAATAACTGATTAAGAACCACCTCGCGAATATTTTATTTATACTATCAAATTTAAAGTCGATTAAAAGGAGTTGTAATTTACTAACTCGTTGAAATAAATGTTTATATGCCCTGTTGATATTTTATTTATCTGCAAGTATTAATAGTTATGGAAAGCTCAAATTTCGGTAAAACATTTACCTTTTCTCTCGGTTAGGTTCAAGTGGGCTGAATGTATAATTCTTAATTTACCTTAATAGGGTTCTGTACTTCGTCTTCGTACTACTGCGCACAAGCAAATACTCGAAAGTAGGTCATACGTTAAATTAAAATGGTTTCCGCTGGCAAAGTGCGATCGTGATTTTAAAAACAAAGTGAAAATTTATCACAGTTCCACCGGCAAATATTTGAATTAAGCTGTTTCGCGGCATTAGCATATTTTTTTTCTAGCCTTTGTTAAAGGGGTCCCATATCCATGCACCAATTGTTTTAGTTGGCGTCGTTTACGTATCTAACTGTCACATAACCCCAAATTATGGAGTTGGGCTATTTTGCGGGCTGGATTTATTTTACAGCAATGAATATGGCTTGTATTGCCTTTCGTATGACTCTTGCTACACTTGCATAAACTTCCCGGTGCTCACTTAGTTAATTTTAGGTTTAAACAGTACCTGTGGTTACCGATCTTATATCGGGGCTTAACGGCAATGCTGGTCTCGTTGTCGGACTGCTATGGGCTGGATCCTGCTGGAATCCCTGGAACACGTGCTGACGTAGCTGCTCGCTACTCTGGAGTCTTCCCCTCTGGGGATCTCTCTTGTAGGCCTCCACGCGGATATCAAAATAGGCTGCTTCCGAAGTTAGGTCATGGTCACTCGGGTTCGGAGAACTTTACAACTTTAGGTGTTCGATTTCGATGCAAATAACACCACACGACCATGAAATTGCACTGAATTGAGTGGTATAATTTTTATTGTTTTAGAATAATTTGTTTATTATATGAAAATTAGTTTTATTCAGGAGTACATTTTACAAAATGTCAATGCTTAAATTAATTCAATTGTTCTCTGTCATATCCGCTATAAACAATTGCTAGTTTTAATCTTAAATAAAAATGGATGTGAATCAAGTTCAAAATGCTTACTTATAAATTTAACTTTGCCTAAAAACTACAACTTATGTATAAAATTTTTATTCTTATATTATGGTCCAAATTTCTAATTAGTTAATCAAGTCTTTGCGTCACTGCACGTTTGTTAATTTGCTTTAAACTATTCACTTAAGTCACTCCACTGATTAATTTTATGAGAGTATTTCCTTCACCACGGCGTCCCTTGATTTCACCTGTCTGATTTTCTACACAATTTTTGTTCATCTGCTGTGTCCTTTTCTTCATTTTTTTTTATAACCCTGGCTTTTTTATTCTTACAATTTTCCATCAAATACCTTAGTTTCAGCCTACTTATCTGCTCGTTGCAACATTTATTAGCCCATCTAGCCTTTCCTTTAAAACCCTGACAAATATTTCACTGTCTAACTTTCCTTAAATTTTTCGCTTCAATTTATTACCTTTGCAAACCATTTTGTAATTAATAGTTCAGCTATTACTTTGCACAAACCTCATATTTTAAATTTTATCGTACATTCAACTTAGATCCCTGTTAGAATTGAGCTTTGCTTAAACCGTTCTTTAATTAATTATACTGTTATTAATTGGCATCTCTTTATCAATGCATTCAATCTATTAAATTCAAAGTTTAGCTTTAGTGGAATGTCTATTAGTTTGGTAATGCTATCAGAGTTGAGTTTGTAGGGCCTAATACCATCGCAATATATTGTCAAATTTGCCATTGGGTGGGTGAGATTGTACATTCAAGAAAGGAAACGAACCGTTGCTTTCTATATACATGGTAAAGTTGTGTGGATGTTGACTGTTCGGTACAATAAAACAATACAACGCCTGTTCTCATACAGTATAGCTTCTTCACAACAGACCTGAACGGGCGTTCACAACTTGACAACTGACACGAATTACCTTAGCGGGCACCAGGGTCGAATCGCCTTAATCTAAGTTCATTTGTGGTACAACGGAAATCACGGCATACGAAAACTCAAATCCACTGCAACAGTTCTTGGTAGCTTATAAATTTACCAACCCGACGACACAAACTGCATATTCTGCACCAAGCGCGCTTTTTGATAGCGCTCGTGGTTGCAGGACTCAAACACGTCAACTGTCGGTGCCAACTTATTCCTTTCGCTGCAAACTTAAGCGGGAAGTCACGTCTCCCACCCGCAAAAACATTTTATGCGTCTCAGCCTACCTCACTTTAACAACCACGGGCTATTTTCGGCACCCGTAGCTTTAGAATTTTAACGGAAAAGCACAGCACAAAATTCTTATGCATGGGCGCATGTGGCGATGAATAGGCGTTTTTAGGCACGTACTACCGTTGGGCTGATAATTTTTTTTAGAAAATGTCTCTGACTAGTCGCCAGTCGCACGCCGCGACGTATAGATTTATAGTTTGCGCGTCGTCAAAGATCCATTAAAGGCGTAACGTAAGGGTTAAACCACGAATTTCAAAATGTTACCAGCCTATATTGGTCAGTGGCAAAACTTAGCTATTAGTCCAGTCGTTGAAGGTTTTCCGTTCCGAATTCTTTGAACCTTAACCGATTGACGTGAAATTTGGTGAGTGGTTAGGGAATGGTTCAAGGAGCAAAAGTGACATAGCGCCGAGGTGCGATTTTACCCTGAGAGTGGATGCCACCTCTTCTCGGGGGTGGAAATGTGTTCCCCCGTAGATGGATAGAGGGGCAAATTCTAAGTAAAAAATGTTCTAAAGTAGGGACAAGAAATTAGACGACATGCGCCACCAAAAAAATTTTAGTGACGTTATAAATACCACCATTAGATTTACAAAACCGCTATTTATTTTATTCTTTACAGCTCATTTGAAATCATGCGTTTGGTTTAAGCTTAATCAATTATCAATGGAAAATTAACTATTTAAACTAAACTAAAATTTGCTTGGTGGCGCACGTCGTCTGATTTCTTGTTCCTACTTTATATAGTTTTTTCGATAGATCGATATTTTTCGAGTTATTCGCGACTGAAAACTTAGATTTTTCGTTATAAAAATGTATGTTTTTGGACGGTTTTTCGCGAATAAGTCGAAAACTTCGCCTTCTATCAAATAAGTTTAAATAACCAAAAATGAATCTTAGAAAACAGGAAAGAGATTGGTTTTTTATGAATGCTCTAGGTCTAAAATAAAAGAAGTTATGGCTCGTTGCAGAAGATTTTTTTTTGCAACAACTTGGTTTGAAGTAATCAACGTTAATTAACGAAAACCGATGCATTTCTTGGGAAAAACTTATAGAACATTTTTTGTAATGATTGAAAAGGCCTTTAAAATGAGCACTGTTAAAAGTCGATTGCATTATAACTAAGCGAGTTACGATGCAAAAACGGTGGGCCACTCGAACTTTTGAAAAAAAAATGAGCGATAAAACCCCAGCCATTCCACTAGAATTAATATTAACCATTATCCCTTTACAAATTACTTTATTTTAGTATTACTTATGTAGTCCAAAAGTTTGGGCGTATTTTTCGAAAAAAATATGATGAAAATGTAAAACGTATTTTTCAAATTTCTTAAAAAAATACCTTATTTTGAAAATACCTAAAACTAAAGAAAAAACAACGTAAAAATAATATAGTAAAAAAATGTGAATTTTTTCTTAACGAACACTTTAGTTTTTTTTTATTTCTGCAGGAAAAAAAATAACGGAGATATAAATGTTAGAAGTTTGCATTACAGTGCGTGCACCACCCCTACCGAGCCCTTTGACCCTTTACTTTTTGAATATGCAAAGTCTGAGCATGTCGAAAAACTTTTGGATTACATGAGTAATACTAAAATAAAGTAATTTGTAAAGGGATAATGGTCAATATCAATTTTGGTGGAATGGCTGGGGTTTTAGCACTCATTTTTTTTCAAAAATTCCAGTGGCCCACCATTTTTGCATCGTAACTCGCTTAGTTATAATGCAATCGACTTTTAACAATGCTCATTTTAAAGTTCTTTTCAATCACTACAAAAAATGTTCTATAAGTTTTTCCCGAAAAATGCTTCGGTTTTTCGTTAATTAACGTTGATTACTTCGAGCAAAGTTGTTGCAAAAAAATCTTCAACGAGCCATAACTTCTTTATTTTGGAGCTAGAGCATTCATAAAACAACCAATCTCTTTGCTCTTTTCTAGGCTTCATTTTTGGTTATTGCAACTTATTTGATAGAACGCGAAGTTTTCGACTTATTCGCGAAAAACCATCCAAAAACATGCATTTTTATAACGAAAAATATAAGTTTTCAATCGCGAATAGCTCGAAAAATATCGATCTATCGAAAAAACTATATAGAACATTTTTTACTTAGAATTTGTCCCTCTATCCATGTACGCGGTTATTTTGGGTGAACATTTTCCACCCCCGAGAAGGGGTGGCATCCACTCTCAGGGTAAAAGCGCACATCGGCGCTATGTCACTTTTGCTCCTTGAGCCATCCCCGAACCACTCACCAAATTTCACGTCAATGGGTCAAGGTTCAAAGAATTCTGAGGCAATAGCATATTTTTACCTTCAACGACTGGACTATAAGCGTCACATATGCTAAGCGGATTTTTTATATTATGCGCTGTTTTCTCAGACACCTATAACATAATTATGGGAGAGCGAAAAGAATCTCGTTAGTGGTTTTAAAAGTTAACTAAATTCAGAAAAACACGTTACACCTTTAAATCGGCATATAAGTATAATATTTTGAAAAATAGTGACGGAGAAACCGAAGAAGATACAGAGGAGCTACGTGTTTCAAAAAGGAATGTTTTTATTCCAAACAATTGACATTAGATAGTAGGGAATTCTATGAAGGACTATACCATCTTCATAAACTATGTAAAGCCTTCCACAAGATAAATCAATAGAAACTTTGGCAAGCGTCTGATAAAGAGGCATTGATTCGTACATAATCGAATTTATAATTGAATCATGTTCAGTTAATAGGAGACAAAAATAGGTTACCGGGGTAACTGATATTAACCTCCAACTAGGGTTTAGCTCTATACTAGTTCCAATCGGCCATCGGTCAAAGGAAAAAATAATTTTTTATAAACAGTATGTAAGCTGTAATGACGGCCCACATTTACAGTATGATCGAAAACTTTCAACGTCTAGAGGGCTGTGGAATTATATTGTCAGTTGTAATATAACATGTGGAATGATTATTATCGATGATTTTTTCCGAGTTAAAACCGGAACCTAAATTTAACGAGTGCGTAGCACGAGTTAAATTTGCTGTTTCGGTTTTAACGAGTAAAAAATTATCGATCATTAATCATTACACGAATTATATTTGGAAAGAGAATATATTGAATGAAATGCAAAATATCAAATATTTACTTTTTGTTCTTAGGTTGGCACAGTTAATGTTGGTTACCCTGCTGTCAATTTTAAGTTTATGTCAAATTCGAGGTTAGCAGGTTAGATTTTCCGTCAGTTTTGACATAAACTGACACAAAACCTAACCTGCTAACGTCGAATTTGACACGGACTTAAAATTGACAGCAGGGTAACCAGCATTAACAGTGCCAACCTAAGAAAAAAATCACAACCATTTATGATTACCCGTAAAAACAATTACGAAAATAAATTACTACCGCTGTGATAATGTGTAACTAGGCATTTGCATGCCCCTCATTGGTTGAAATTGCGTCACGTGATACATGAATTATATTCTCAAGAAATGTTGTTGCAGTCGTAGTAGTAAAAGTCACATTGGAATTTTATGTCTGTCATTTTAAGGTTATGTCAGGATTGTCATTTCAACAAATACAAACATTCTTGTTGAATACATAAAAATATTAGTAACAAAAACAACTACAGCTATTCAAAATGTTTTGCTGCATTTTCCATACACAGAACCACCTAGTGCTCGGCATTAAACATCCTGTAAAAGTTAAGTTTATCTGTGAAAATTGTATCGGTTATGTTATTACGTAGCTTTACTCACCACTTCCAACACAAATTTAGTTTTAAAAAAATCCACAGCCCTCTAGATGTTGAAAGTTTTCGATCACACGTATGTGGGAGATAAATTACATAGTTGCTTTTACTAAATAAATCCTATAAAAAAGTTCAATCTAATTATCGGTGTTCCAAAAACTGCAGTGTTTGCCTTGCATGGTAATGACACGTACAATGGTGGATAAATTATAATAGAACGTGGGAATGTAATTGCACAACTAGGCGAGGTGAGCAGCAGGTTCCATTGAAAACGACTGAGAAGGGATTACAGCAATTAAACCTAAATGAGAAAATTGAGAACTATTGTCAACAGTGGTTGAAACGGGTCGAGATCTATTACAAACACTACCAATAAATATTTAAGATCCAGTGCGAGAAAGTCTTATTGACCAAGCGTAGCGAGGGCTTTCGAAATTACTGGGCGAAAATTCATTTCTGTCTACAAATATGTACCTATTCGAGTTGCATATCCAACAGTTGAGACTGTAGGTGATTTAGTTTGGGTACATAAATCATGGAGTACTTGGTTTTTGCGATTTTTAAACTTTATGCATACTTCTTTCGAATACAACAAAATATAGTTTTGCTAAATCACATGGTCCTTGATTTGTGCATCCAATGACTCATCTCCTAGAGCATATAGGAACTCTAGTACCTATGAATGTATGTATATTCCACACATACCTGCGAAAGTTAAAAACGGATTTTCATGAAATTTTACAGAGATGTTTTATATGGTTTTAAAATCATGGTACCCTACTTTGGTTTCACTGCTTTGCAGTATTCGTTGTCAGGTGGCTTAAATACCGCAAAAAATGTCAAAAAACGACATTTCTCACTTACTCATAAGTGATACGCCATAGTCAGTATATACTAGTACTTATAGGAAGACAAAATACACTATATTTGAGAAAAACGTATTCAGGTATTCATTTTCAACAATCTAGCATGGATCCTACAAGCTGATGATTGAAGATGTTAAATAGTGTTGAATTGAAACAAATCTTACTTTCCGTTGTACAAAATTAAAGCAGTAAAAAACAACAGTGTTCTGAAAAATTATTGTAATAATTTCTGTTCTGAAGATGCTTCGTAGTTAAATCGTTTCCACAAGAAAAAAATGTGTTCAAAAGCTACCCTGAATGGTGGAATTCACGTAGGACATAATCTTTGCTGAATTTTCATGGCGTAACGGATATTCTAATAGCATTTGATGTAACCATTGCAAATTTGGTCAAAAAATTTAGAAAACCAAGTAAAACTTCTAAGGGTTGTTATAATTGGACACCCCCTACAAACGTTACTTTGTATTCCATCTACGGATCAATTATTTAAAATCTGAATTTGTTTTATGATAATCATGAGTCCCTGCTGATGATGCCAAATACTTTGACGCATGAAGAAGATATATTCTGTAAGCGTAAACACTGGATGAAAATTACAGACTTCAATTAGAACATAGGTATTCGACTATTGCCGGTGACCATTGACGTTGTTATTAGAGTAAGTCCTAATGGTAGATGAAGCAACAGTTTCAAAGTACCCCACACGACACGGATAGAAATTCAACTACGAACCTTTAATCAATAAAATAATAAAAGGAAATGAGAATAATTGGAGAGCGCACCTTCAAAGAATACAAGATCACAGGACACCCAAGAAAATTAGGCTGCATAGAATATCCGACAGAAGGTCGTAAGGCTAGTAAAGGGCAATATTTCCTAATACATGAAGTCAGAAGAAGACGAATATTTAGCTATTATTCCTGTGAATGCAATGAACTAAACCTATTATGTACCGTACTAGCTGTCACGAATCGATAACATTTTTGTAAAACAGAAACTGTAATTCATTTATAGTAATTCATAAGCTATAAAGAACTGAAATATTTGAACTACTACTTTATGAATGCATTTCGAATGAAATTCGAGGTAAATATCACATTTCTGTGATGTGCTGATCTGTCTACGCTGTGGGTGTCTGTGAATTTGGCAGTCTTTTATTTGCCCCCGTTGTGAACTTTTATCAGCTCAAACTCTGGCAAAAAAGTTAAACTGGGGATAACTTCTAACGCCTCTCGCGGCCACAGGTTTCTTGCTTGGAAATCTGAGCTTATTGTGCGTGGATCTTTGTGGAACTAGATTAAACTTTCTCTCCACTTTGCGGACGGCGCTTTAAGTAATTGTTGTAATTTTAGTGTCTGAAAGCCATGAGTCAGCGCCGCTTAGCTAGTTATGCATTTTAGAATATTCAGTGTTTTTACTTCCCTCGTCTAAGAGACGAAGGAAGTATTGTAATCGCGATCTTCACGTTTCAGGGTCCCTAGATGACGAAAAACGGGTTTTTTCAATTTCGTCTGCCTGTCTGTCTGTTTATTTGTCTCTTGGCGGTTTAACCCAAAAACTGTTTTTGGAGGAGACGATATTTTGCATGTATATTATATGTCTACCTGGCATAAAACCGAGAAAATTTCGGAGAAATATATACTGGGTGACCATTTAAAAAAATAGAAGTTGTTTATTTTTGCTTGGAGAAATAGATAAAAGTAATAATTTGCACATATTCTCCTTAGCATAGAATTTCGGCTTAGACCGCGTAGTATTTGTATATGAACACCCAGCATTTTCTGGCTTAATGTGCCTTGCACCTTGTGAAGTCGAGCAAAAACCCGCGCGATGGCCATGCTCTCTGGTGGCTCGTGTTGTTTGAGTATCTTGAGAACGAGGATACTTAGGCAGATTTGGCCGTTTTGCTGTTTGTGCATCCATATTCACTAACGTTTCGCAAGACCTTGCAGCTTGCATCATCAGAGTGAAAGTCGCACAGTGCAAGGCACATTAAGCCAGAAAATGCTGGGTGTTCATATACAAATACTACGCGGTCTAAGCCGAAATTCTATGCTAAGGAGAATAATTCGAGTAACCGCGAAAGCCTCAAACAATACATAATTTGCACATAGCTCAGTTTTTATCATTGGCAAAGATGAGACATAAATGATACAGGGTAAACATCACAAATGGAACAGAATAGTATGGTGTCTTTATAACTCAGTAGAAACTCGTACAATTCGAGCACGGTGGTGGCTCAGTTGTTCAAGAGTCTGCAAGCGGCGGACTAAAAACTGGGCTCAAAATAGTATTGTCCTGAGAGCGCGGAGTACGAATCCCAACCAAATACACCTTTTTTTTAAATTGATGTAATTCGAGTGACGGAAGTTTCCTGTAAACCCCTTTACCCCTTCCTGTATGGCATGAATTCGTACGATTGAATTACTTTAGATAATTATATATTATGCGAATTATGTATGTCTTAACGTTCCATGAATTATTTTTTTTGTCTTATGTACCTACTTATTCTAATTATTAATTATACACAATTGTGAAGTTGATAAATACATTAAAATATTTTTATGTGTTTTATAAATCCATGTTGGGGGTTGTACCTTGTTTGGTCAACGTATTGGTTAAAAAGTTCGTCTAAACAAGATCATATGTTCTCCAATTTCAACTGCTCATGGGCTTTTTCCTGACGATATTCATACAATACTGCTAGATGTCATGGAGAAGCTTGCTATTAAAAAATGACAGTTGTGGAACGACTAAATAAATTTTTGAAAGGGTTGGAATGAACAAAAGACAGGCCATATCCTGAACGAGATCATGTTATGCAGACTCGAAGTGTGTGAAAAGATTTTACTTGAATAGGTCTATTCCAGTATGATATACTGCGCGCTTTATTTTATTAGAATTGGAGCAGTTTATGCCATTATGAAAAAAAACAAGCTGTCTATGAATGGATTCCCCAGCAGACTACAAAGTTTTTGAAGGAAGGGATGTACAACCTACTAAATTGTTTCTAACTGCCAATGGCAATCTTCTTTTAAACAGTTTGTTAGTATAAATGTTATAAGCCTAAACGTGTTTTATTTGAATCCGCCTAATACGTATACCCAATTTTTCGAAAAAACAAACCTCTGGCTTACTGCAGTATTTGTACTGGTGCATACACATATTTTTGGGTATATTGTATACAAATAGTCAAACACCAATTAAAGCTTTATATCACAGTTCGATGCTAATCATAAAAAAGAACGGCTGCATTTGTAAAGGGAAACTTGAAATCGAGATAATTCAATATAACTGCAATTTATTTATAAAATTAACATATACAAGAACACAATATAAAAATAATTAGAACTTTTTTTAGAACACTTTTGAGACTCTGAAAAACAACGTTTTTACGTTCGTTAGCACGCTATCGAGTTTTTATAATATAGTGGGTGTTCCGCAAAAACTAGGACACCGTCTAGAGGGATACCGTTCTCATGAATTGACCAGAATTGGCTAAAAAGTTGACTGTAAAATGTTATGGTATGAAACATCGCACTCTTGCATAAATTACCTCTTTTGAACGTTATATCAACTTTTTTCGAAGTAATTACTTCAGCATATAAAATCGCGTATATCCAAATTACACTAAATTTACATTATCCAAAACCTCCTTGTTATAAGGCTATTATTAGATCGATTTTAGACCTCTAAAGTGGCCTACAACCCACTAGTGAGGTAAAAACCATAACCTGCTAGTGAGATAAAAAAACATGTCATTCAGTTCTGTATTGTTGGTAGCACTGTCAAGCTACGCAAAATTCGACAATACACTTCAATACTGCCAAACGTATAACATGAATCACGGGCGACTCTAATTATAGATTTATTTGTTCTCTCGGTGCTTTCCAATATGTCACTATGAGTTTTCACGGCTGCCAATACAAAATTTATGTTTTTTTAGATATTTATTGAGTTGTTGGAAAAATTTTTGTATGGCACGCGTGTGTTCTTACAAATAATTCACTCGAGAAAAGACCCCTCTCGGCCTGGCGGCTTCGAGGGCTCAACTTTTCTCTCTTAGATTATTTGTAATATAACGCACTTGTGCCATAAATTTGTATTATTTAATTAATTAAAATCCGTATTTTTATTAGCCTTGTCAGGACTGTAGCTTTCTTAAAACGCATTTCGAACTCATGTTGATTAAGGCTTTTCCACTTATTTTAGTCTATAATACATATATATGTTCACCAAATATTTTATAAATGTGTTTAACGCCTTGTATATATCGGCGATTCAATAAACTGAAAATTAAAAGAAAAGCAGCATTAATTTTAATGCCAAAAAGGCGGTGAAAATGCAAACGCACAATTTCATTTGGGAAGTTGGAGCGAGGCTATAAAGAAAATGCGTCCATTTTTACTTGCTTTTAGATTAATTGGAATCTTCATTGCAAATCAGACGTTTTTATTGGTTTAGTTTCGGAGTTATTTAATTTATCTTCTGAAAGGAGAACAGCCTACAAATGTATTTACATACTTTAGCAGTAAGCTGTTGTTCGACTGTGTTTAACAACTAACGCGGCCTTTTTAGCACTAAATCTTGAATTCCATTTAAGTAGATCCTATTTTAAGTTTAATTACTTGCGCATCGGGCTACTCAGAGCATAACTACTACTCAAGAGCAGAAAGGTAAGCTTAAGCTGTCTTGGAAACGTTCCGTAATGGCTAATGCAAGCTCGAGGAATTTACCAGAACCGAAGACTACTTTATCGCAGTTACTAATGAATTTATACAAGGGCAAAGAACCCCGTGACCTTTCACACCTTGAATCCCTTGAAAAGAAGTAATTCGCCTGAAAAACGCCTGAAAGACGTGCTAATTAATTAATTTTCCACCCGGCCAACTGAAATTACTATTCGACGTCTTCTGATGGAAATCCGTTATCTACATTGCTGAGTTTAGTGTTGGCAAGTAATCATGTCTATGTAACTATATGCTGTAAGTGCATATGTCGCGAATTAGAAATGTTATAGGAAGGTAAAGTATTATCATAGGATTATATGTCTGTTTTACAAAAAAAAACATGAATGTACTTTTCAGATTTATCTTTACAATCGATCATAGAAAAAGTTTGTTTATATTTTTATTATAGACAAAAAGTGATCTCATTAACTGCAGCAATGAAATTGTCAACAGAATGGGTTTTTAAAGACAAAAAAACGGCGCCGCACTAGCAGACAACGTCATAACTCATTGATATTCGACTTTTATTGAATTTAAATATCGCATTGGAATTTGATGGCTTCAATAAAGCGTTAGATTATTTTTTTTATAACACAGCATAACCTATACGGAACAACTGAAGGTTGACTTGAAACTATTTTCAAGCAGAAAATTTAATGTATAGATTGGTTTGATAGTGAGAGAATATTTTTAGATAACTACAGTTCGTTGTTTTTTAATGAAAATTACTTCTTAAAGACTATGAGAGTATCTTCATATTACGTGCCTGGCAGAAACCTAAGTTCATGTGTAGAAATCTCAGATGTTACTTTTGAAGACATTACTAAAAAATATGACGAAAGGGTAGAATATTCAAATTACACTGTGGAATGCAAGTTAAATATTTATTTACAGACTCATTAATAATTCAATTTTAAATTATATGTATTGATAGTACGTTTAGCCAACATATTCAGTAATGAAATTACTGACAAACGAGTTCGTGGTTTAATATAGTTTGCGTAAAAACAAATTTCACATGTTACAGATTCAAAAATCTTTTTATTTCAATAAAATCCTTTAAGAATTTTGACGGTAAACTTGGACCTTTCTTGGTCAGTCGAGCTGCGTATAACCGGTTTACCTCTTCTTTGTCGTTAACTCGTTACCCAAAGGTTGATTGTAGTTTGCTTTGCAAAATATTTTCCATTCGTTTCTGTTCTTCGTCTTGAGTAGGACCTGATTCCAGATTAATCTTATATTCCTAACGATTGCTTTCACTGTTCCGGTCCATATTTTCCTGTCTGTTTTTCTTTCTAGTTCTGCTGGTGTCTATCCACCATCCACCATCCTGGTTTTGGTAACCTATTGATTAGCATAATGTTGTTATAGTCCACCCGTCGTAGCTGATTTTTTTTCAAATTTTGCTCAATTTCCAGTTTCCTTTTGATCTCTTCGTTCCTGATCTTATATTTTTGGTTACCTTTTCTAGTTCCCTGAGGTATTTCATTTCAATAGCTTATTCTTTCGTAAATCTTATCTATTTTATCGTATTTAATCATAACCGCATCTAAATATGGAAAGTTTTCCACTTACTCTATTTTCGTCCCATTCAGCATAATATTAATATTTCTGGGGTTTCTTAGAATCGCTATTATTTTGCTCTTTTTTTTTGGTTTTATTGCCATTTTTATATCTTGTATGGTTTTATACCAGACTTGAAGGTTTCATTGAAGTTCTTGAACTGGCCCTGATAGCCATGCTACTTCATCCGCAAAAGCAAGATGGGATAAACTGGTAAAAAGTTTCTCTGGCGTACGTCGAATTTATTGGATGTTACTTCAATTTTCTTCATGTTTTCATGCATTACAACTATAAATAATAAGAAGGAACACAGAATTCTCTTTTGTCTTACACCAATTCTTTTTTGGAACTCGCTAGAAGTATAACGCTTCTTATTCCTTGAATTAATCCCTTGTCACTATTTTCCTTTTATAACACGTCTCATATCATTTTTATGTCATTTGCTTTAGTATCTGCCTTAGAGTGGATATCCAGCCTTGTGGGCTTCTAGTTTATAGGAATGCTCTTTATTATTCCTCTAGTTGCGGTTCTATTTCTTTTCTCAGTCGTTGTCTTAGTACTCCCTCGTAGATCTTGCTTGGTGCACTCAGTAATTGGATTCTTGGGTAATTGTCACATTTTTTGTATTAGTTTTCTTGTAAATCGGCAGTACAATTGCTAATTCCCAATCCGTTAGCAATGTAAGATCATCCTTTCCCATATATATAAACATTTTAGGGTAAATGTCATCTACCCCTGTAGCCTTAACTGATTTCAGTTTCTCAAGTACCCATTGAATATCTGTTAGCGTTATTTCATTATCTCTATTTAATTTATTGGTTAGTGTTTGGGTTTGTCTTTTTCATAACCTACTTTGTTGTTGTCATTAGTTCCTAGAAATAATCTCCTTGTGTTTCAATTATTTCTTTTTTATTCGTTATGATCTTCTTTCGTTTTTAAATGTTTCAAGCAACTTTGTTTTAATTTCCTGCTGTTTTTTATTATTTTAGAGAATAGCTGTTGATTATGACTAAATGTTTTTTCTATACTTCTCTTATATTTTTCCCATGTTCTCTTTGAACTTTATTGGTATCGTATTGCTCTTGGTTTTTTGTAGATTGATACGTTTTTTAAGATATCTCATTTCTTCTTACAGCTTGTTTAACATCTTTACACCACCAACCTCTCTACATCCTATTTGGTCTCTGTTGTATGCCACATACCGTGGCTGCAGCATTTTTGATCACCTGCTGAAAAGGTTCCATCCTTCTAGATATTGAGTAAAATATTGCATATTGTTGTTTTGGATTTCCCAAGTTCTTAACTTGTACACTTTAATTTTTCCGTGATCTTGTCATTCCTCTTTCTTTCTTTCTCTAGTTCAGTTTTCCATTTTAACCTACTTTTTACCAAATAATGATCAGATTCTATCTCTAACTCTCGTCTGACTTTCACATTCCATCCTTTGTAGTTAAGTTCACTCTTAATTATAATATAGTCAATAATTGATAGTTCTCCTTTACGTTGTTATTTATGATGGATTTAGGAACACCCTTATACTTATAGGAGGCATTCAAAATAATCAGAGGGGTTGATTTGCTACTCTAGCATTAAAGTCGCTCATTGGTACTATACTGCCTTTAACATTATCTAAAGTTTTTTGGTGCATCTTGTAGAATTTATCCTTACTTACTCCAATGTCACCATCGTTCTATAGATAAGCCACCATTAATGGTATCAATTCGTTTTCCCATTCGACAGCAACTGTCAACAATCGTTCATTAAAGCAGTTGTAATATCTTGCAGCAGTTAATGCCTCTTTTCTAGTCATACATTTTAGTTCTGTTTTGGTTCTACTAGTTTTAGCTACTTCACTATGAATTAGTTGGTGTCCGTCTTCCAATTTTATACCTCATTGACCCTTCTTCTTTATTTCGGTTATGTCCAAGTATAGAGTTTTTGTTTTTGTCAATTAATGTACTAATTCTACGTTTTTGCCGTTTGACTTCCCATGTACTACGTTGATATGTGCACCATATCTCTGTGCTTATTCTTTTTCATCGATTCATAATTCTTTTCTCTCCTGTTTGTCATCATTTTCCCATACGTATATTATCTAGTAGTTTTTTCGCATCTAATCGGGGTTGATTTATTTGAGTAAGGGATATATGTTTTATAAAAAAAAACAAACGATGGTAAATGTACTGCTGTACTGGTTGCCCAGCTACCAAAGTAATTACTACATTTTCCATTTTAGTTGCTCTTATTGCAAATAGTATTTGAACCTTTTCCAACTCATTGAATTGCCATGTTCCGTAGAATTGGCAACCTGTATACTTTCAGGCTTACCAGCTTACAAATATCGATCTACTAGTCAAATGTAGCATTCATTTGTGGGAGGGACTTTCACTGGACCTGTTCATTGAACGTGGTATAGTATTTTTCTTTGAAGAATGAAATTACTTTGTCTTTAATGTGCCGACATCAAAACTAAAATTGAGATTGGAATTATTTAAGTAATATAAAAGTTACTATTGTAAGTAGATCTTCTTAGAATATTTAATACCATTCGATAAACGTCTCATAGTTATTGTAATTATTTTGAAAAACTGTTAGTTGTTTAATTTATAAAGATGCTTCGTAGTGCAATTAAATATGAACTTCTAATGTACAAATTCTATTAGTTAGAAATATACAAAAAACGTTACTACAAAAAAAAGTTTGTAGAAAATTTTTAAAATTTGGTTAAATTTTATTTGGTAGTTTTTTTGATAAAAAGATAAAAAAACACGACCTCATTGCAATGCAATAGTCGATTGGAGTCTTTATTAATAGCAAATTTAATTGAAAAAGATATTTTATTGTAAAACTGATCAAAAGATATTCTAAAATCTCTAAATTAAAACTGCAAGTTTAAAATTTTCTAATATGTATATAGGTATAGGTAACATAATATATATTATAAGTTGTTTGTCGCTCATGCCAAATGTCCAAATAGTACAGTAGGAATAGCGAAAGAGATGAAATTAAATCCCACAAAAATTATACTTGTAAATTGAAGGTAATATGCTTCTATTTAACATACTAAAAGTATACATCCGTACTCCCTTGCGAAATACGGCCGCCATCTTGAAATTAACGCTGAAATTTCAAAATATCACAAAAATTCAACCGAAGTATCAAATGACAGGGAATTTATCGCTGAACAAAAATATGTAATTAGTTTTACTTTTAATAAGAAATTTAAAAATGACTGCCAAAAGAATGAAGCTCCATAAAAGTTTCATTTGAGTTGTTCAGCGAGGTAAGAGGTGTATGGGCAAAAATAATAATCCTTTTTGGTGTTGAAAAGATCACTTTTATTAATCTAAACAACTTAAAAACGTTAAGTAGCCTTAATAGTAATATAATAATATAGTAATTTACGATACAAGTAACGTTATCAAGGTTTTTACATTACAAGAGAATAGTTTGAATGAACGAGCGACGTTAGGAGCGAGTTCTTTAAAATTCTCGAGTAATGTAGAAAGCGAATAACGTTACGTATATCGTAACACGGTTTATTTTATCCTAAAATACTAATCTTGAAAAAATAGGAAAAATGGTTATTAATGACACAACAGCGAGTGGTGGTATCACTAGTAAAATAAAAACTCAATACTGTATTGGTGGTAGCACTGTCAGGTTATGTTAAATTTGAGATTTTCAGGTTAACTTTTGCGTCAGTTTGTGTCAAATAACAAACAAAACCTAACCTACTAACATCGAATTTGACATAGACTGACAATACATTTCAGTGCTGTCAACATGTGATTAATGCTAATAAAGTATCGTTATGTTATTTTTCTTAACAACACTAGTGTTGTTAAATGCATCTTAACGCAACTCGTTGCGAAGGAGTTATTGTCATAATAACATAATAGGATAAAATAAAATAATTTAATAATATAACCCATACTATTAACGTTAAAAAAGAGAAAAGAGTTTATGAGCTTTGTTATCACTGTGATACTTTATCAATGCTGTCACTGTATAGCATAGACAATTTATAGAACCCAGTCATTTTCTTGATTAAAATTGTCTCTAGTGTTTGTGCAGTCCTTTCCACAACAGTTTTTGCAAACTATTGAACATGGGAGTCCATATCTGCAACATGGGCATCTCGCGCTGAGCTTATGTCCGTTAAAATATGCTAAAATTCTCCATCAACAAGCTGCCAACCTCATGGTGTAAAATCAGGGGTTGGCATATCAAAATTTTTCCAACTGAAACACTGTAAATGCACTTCAAGTAAATGAAATTTCGCTGCATTTTCAGTTGGAGGCAAAGGAGCTATGTCAAATTCTTTTTTATCGAAGCTCTTTTCTTCATGTACTGTTATAACGAAACATATTAAGACTGATTGTGTCAATATTACCTCCATACAGTGGCACTGTAACTTTACATTCTATGTCTACCAATTCTTCCCTTGTAACATTTTCGTGGGATCCAAAATTGAAAGCCCATTTGCATAATGTTTCGGATGTAATTATGTTTAAAAGCGGAAGATTTACTCTTGCCAACACCGGTGGTGTTACATCCTGTTAACGCGCAAACAAAAAGTAAAGTTTTGCAAAGGTCTTTTCCAATTGATTGTTGCATGGATTGAATATTACGTACCTACTTTATCAGATTGTGTGGCAAACTGTGTATAAATGTTCTCAGAAGAATGGTTTAGTAGTAAAATTAACATATCAGTATCATCTGCCACTACAGTAACTTGTCTCTCCTGTGCTATATTTAAAGCTTCATTCACAATTAATGTGTCTGCATCAACTTTTGCATTAATTACAGAATGACATTTTCTTTGAAAGTAGCTCCCGAGCATATTGATAAAGCGTTGTTTGTTTTTACTATTTGAATGAAATTTGTTTTTCTTTATAATCACGGGCGAATTTTCATCAAACATCACTGCAACATATGACTGCTTCATGCGCAATCTGTGCTCCATATCTTTTATATTTGATTGTTGATATCCATCAAAAACGACAGTTGCTTTTCCATATCTGCTTTGGATGTACGATTCGTACTGACTTATGACATCACCAAATGATTTACATGTTGGCCATTGTTATCTTGTGAATCAATGCACCACCATCAAGGACGTAGAAAGTATGTTCCTGATTACGAGCACATTGTATTACTATGGTCAAATAATGAAGTAGTTATGGTACATAGCTCGTAATTAAAATACTCTCTAACATCTTGTGAGACATTATCCAAGGAGATACAAGCTACGATTCTCTGCGTTAAAAGACGTGTATCTATGTGGTGGATTTCACCAACAATTTCCTTTCATGGTTACTGCTTGGTCTGATTTAAGCAAAGTAACATTTTAGTAAAGCCTGCCTGTTCTTGAATGTTTCTTCCAATGTCAGCATTTTCTGCATTAACCTTGGATAAAAGTCTATATTTGTGTACAACAAATTTATTTCCGTTTTGATTTGATTTGATTTTAATTTTTCTTGATCAGGATCAGCTAGCTTTTTTCGCTTGTTATAGTCCATGTTTGATACAGTTTTTCCAAATGTTAACATGTCAGATTTTCCATTTATCGGTGATATTATGATGTTGTTCTCAACTTTTTCTTCAAATATCTGGAATTGTAAGGCTCACTTCCCTCACACATCTTTTTTCCTACCTCAGTGGCAGATATTGGCTTTTCGTAGTTTTCTTGTAACCACTAGCATGTTTTTATAAGAGAGGCATGACTGGCAGTATCAATCGGACGGCCTACTGGTGTAGGTAATCCTTGACTGCCTTCAGGTCTGAACCTCACAGGAAGGGGGTCGCCTTTTCTGAAATCGACACTCCACCCTTGGTGATACATTGCTTCTGCAGCAGGTA